>CANYBF011392939.1:0-22934 GCA_948192965.1 Dalechampia spathulata | reverse complement strand
AATAAATAAAATAAAACCATTCCCTGTGTTCGACATCCTTCTTCCTCTATACTAAGCCCTAGAGGCTGGGAGATTTAAATTCTGTAAAAAACCCATATCTTTATCATTATTATTATCATACACCTAAATCTACCTCATCAGTATGATGTCTTTTCATTCATTATTCCTTTATTGGTTGCCTTTATGTCATGTCATACTCGACCAATGAAACATACTTCAATGAAATGATTAATAAATACCATATCATTTGGAATATATTAATCACCCTACAAAGGATATATACAATTTTTATTTTCTTTTCTAACATAATATATTTGGTATGTAATTTTAACTATCAAGTAATTTACCTGTAGCTCTACATGATCACCTATTTGTATAACACATATATTCATAAAGCCGTCAAGTAACTATTTCACATATCATTTATACAATACAAACAACCCACACACTAGGTAGTTTTAACATTTTAACTGATATATAGACACAAATATTTTATTACCATAAAGTGCATAACCATAGTTGAATAATTAAAACATTCATTAGGAATATGTTATACTACTAAGAGCAATTCTAAGGATCATTTAAAACTTGAAGTGTCCTAACTGCGCTGGTGCCTCAATAATTTGGATGCCTTTTTGAACTACCATGGCCTATATTAATGTATATTTTAATGATATATTTAACTAATAAAATAATTAATAAACAATCATAATAATATATCATAGATAAAATTTTATTACTAATACAAATATATAATCAATAATAAAATATCACTTATTACAATTTCCTCTCAATAAATTTCCTAACCATACATCAATATCATGATTCATTCACATTTTCATTATGTATATAAATATTATAGCAATGGTATGCTATATGTCAATGAGCACAAATATGTATTGCATTCCTCTTGTCTTATAGCAATGATATGTTATATGTCAATAAATGCAAATATGTATTGCATTCCTATTTTCTCTAACATCTCATCAATTGTTTTATCTCAGATTATGTACTATCTATCGTGGATAGTGATCAAATCAACACTTATCAAAATATCCGATGAGGGATCAATATCACTATGTGTTGATATAATAGTATAACTTACCAATCTTATGAAGGAAGGGGTCAATATCTTAACCAACCTTAAATCATAATCATTTATCACTTTCTTTCATTGTATAATTACTAGCGCCTCTATTTTTTTCATAATATCATGCTGATGAGGTACGATGTATGCTTTAGTCATGTATGTACTTGTATATTACCATCTTAATTTTACACTAATAACATTTCAAATGTATATATATACATCATATATTAGAAAATAAATAAATACTAGTTAAGAAATTCATCATATTCCATGATAATATGGTTGCATTAGATAAACCTTTGATTTTACCTAGGAATCTCATTCACGAATCAATTACTATTAGGCCTAAATATGGTCCATATCATTCATGGTTAGTTTATAAATTATTTGTAAGTCATTAATAATACTAATGTATAAACTAAAAATCATCATTCCAATAAAATACATAAATCCATATGAGCATATCAACCAACATACTTATCAAGCATTGAAAATATGCTATATTTAAAATCTACTAACCTGTTGGGCAAATCCTTGTTTCCTAAATAAAATCATCAAATAATCTACTAACTTGTTAATCTTATTTAAAGAATTAATAATATATAAGCATAAACATCACGACTTGTGCACTCCTACTTATAGATAAATTTGTATTCATATTTATAAAGTTGATAACTACTAAGCCTAAATCTATTGTTATCGGGTAATAGTATTAGTTTCTCTATCTTCTATTTTTTCACATTAAGCTACCTTAGTATTTTATTCATTCATCAACTTAATATGTGCATAATAATCTAACCTATAGGGGCAACCATTACTTATACTTAACTTTTCATGTAATAGAAAAACCATGACACTTATACCTACTTATCATCCTTTAAATAAGCACACGTAAATTATACACTAGAGTCCTTTATTTACAAGTCTTCTTATTATGGGAAGGGTTTTTATTAGTGTAGAAAGAGTGAAATTAAGACCAAACAATTATCAAATATGTTTTGGAAAAAGAATAAACTTTCTCCTTTAACCTTTTCCTAATTACCGTACCACAAGAATACGATTTGTAATAGTATCGAGTATCGTTCACTGAGATTTTAATGCGTTAAGTATTAGAGAGAAAATCTTTCAATTATCTATAAAGTTAATTTTCTATCAAGTGAAGTAAGAAAAGGGTAAAATTATAATATGAAATTCAAAATAAGTAAACAACATAACAAAGCTAAGGCAAGTGCAGGTAATTAAAGTAAACACTAAATTCAATTATGATAAAAATGAGTTAAGGTAATTAAAGTCAGGATTATAATAAATCAAGATCAGTTAGATTAATATAACATATATCTTAAGCATGAATATGTTAAAATTACTTCCTCTTGGATAAGAATTAAAACCATTTAAGATAGATTTGAATCTTTTCCCACATGTATTTAGATCAAAATCTTAAACCATTAAATTTTCAATTCATTAATCACCATCCCTAGCAAATTAATCATAAGTCCCTTTATCTTTTCAAATGAATTAAATGCTTTTATCAAAGTTAATAATCAATCATGAATATGAACATCAATAACAAGTTGGCCAACAATCATTGATAATATCCAGCATTAAGATCAAAATAAAAAGGATAAAAAAATAAGCTAGATTATTAAAATAACATTAAGTTCACATCCAAATCCTAAACAACAATCACTTCAACCTATGAAAATCTACTCATAAGTCATAAGTTTTAAAAAAACCAAAAATAATATAAAATATAATAGTTTCACAGCCATTAAAGATAAAACAACAAAAATAAAATGTAGTGAAATGATGCAAAAGATATAAAACGTTGGGCATAAAGGTTATAAATCATAGTTTAAAACATTAAAAAGTTATAGTATATAAACTGTGCAACAAAATTCCCCAAACCTAAACTTTTGCTTGTCTTCATTCACACCTTAAAAACACCTCATTAATCACTAAACTAAGAATTGTAAACTTAGACAATGAGATTCATAGACTATTCAAGTTTAAGCAACAATCAAGACCAAACTCAATCATTCATTTACAAATTATAAGTATTATGAAAAGATAAATAACATAAAAACTCAAAATAATCATACTAGTAAATTCCAACAAAGAAAAACATAAATAAGCAAAAGATAATTTAAACCATGTCACAATTATTCAAATATCACAAGTCAATTTAGAAGAATTGAATCAACAGAGCATAAAAATTTTCTTTTTATTTACTTAACACTTAAGTTTTATTTTTGTTTTTTTTATTGTTTATTATGTTGATCAAACTATTTCATCATAAGTATTTACCTTGAGTGCAGACATTTATGATGTCAGCCTTTGGTTAATCAACTTATCATGAAAATAGCAAAAACTATATTCATAATTTCCTACCATTTTTGACCCAGAAATTTCTATGGGGCTCATGGTAATTTATGTGTACTTAAATAAAGGAAAACATAAGAGTAGCACATATTTTCTTTTTAATAACTCTACTCATATTCATAGTTTTCTTCAATCTAGGTACGAACATGGGTTCATGCTTGACCCTATCTACTAACTATGAACATAGAAGTAGGATTAACATGAAGTATTGTCTTTTTATTTTTTAAAACTTTTGTTTTAATGCTTAATCAACCATAATTCAACTAAATTAGAACTCATGATAAAAGAAGAATGAAACCAAGTATCCAAATTATAATTCACCAACTTTAGCAACTCAATTTGTCAAAATTACTTGCATGAATATGTGAAAAACAAATAAAAATGAAAAGAGAAATAAGCTATGAGAATGAAAAGAATTGATTAAGGTTAAATCTTATCTTTACTTAAACAAGAATATGTATATGAAATCATGCATCTATCAAAACAATTAAGAGTTTAAGATAAATAAACATGCATTTAAAAGATGAAAGACCAAAAGTTCAAGTCATGGGAATTCAATTACAAACCAAAAATAAATTAAAAATATTAAAGTATATACACCTAAAGTTTTACATAACATTGCAATGCATAAAACATACAAATGATAAATCAAAACATACAAAAATGCATGTAATGAAATGCAATAGAAATGCATAAATGAAAATGCATAATTCCCCAAACTTGAACAAGTCATTGTCCTTAATGATTAAAGAAAAGAATCATAAAAAAAAGAAAGAAAATGAAGTAAAACGAGTGATAATGGTGTTGAAAAAAGAAAGAGGTTTAAAAGGGTAGGAAAAAAGGGAATTTTGAGTAAGAAGGGAAAGAATAGTGAAGGGAGGGATGTGGAGGGAAATATGAAGAGAAAAAATGGAAGAAAAGAAGGGGATTTAAGTTGTGCTCAACTTAAGTATGGGTGTACTCGACTTGAGTAAAATGTTAGAACTAGAAATTAGGCAGAAAGTGAGTTACTTAACTCGAGTAGGGACTTAAAAATTTTATCCAATAAATCTACTTGAATTAAGTATAAGAGCACTCAAGTTGAGTAAATTGTTTGAAAAAGAGGTTTAATGAACTAAAAATAAAATTTTAAATGAAGAAAAAGGTAGAAAAGACTAAGAATAAAGTAAAAAAGAAAAGAAAAGCACTGGAAACATAGGATGTAAAGAAATTAAAACAAATAGAACAAGAAAAACTCAAATTTTGGAAATATAAATGTAAAGTTATATCATGGAAGCACATATTGAAAAATGAAATGTAAGGAAAATAAAATGGTATGATATATTATTAAATGTTTATAATAATACAACATGAAAATGCATGAAAAACATATCAAAATTAAAATGCCTATGATAACTCAATCATAAAAATGCAAAATGAGAATGAGAAAAATGAAAATTCAAAGAGCAAAGAGGGATATAGATCAAAACCATATATCTAAATTTATTCAAGTAATTATTCAAGCTAGCAACTAAGAAACTAAGGAAAAGAAGAAAGTAAATAGGCAACTCCCCTATTTATAGTAGATTTACATAAAGAGTATTTAAGTCATTGGCCATTCACTTTCAAAACACAATATCATCATATTAAAGCTTGGTGGCACCATGGAGAAAATCTATAGAGATTACAAAAGGCTCAAATTGTTTGCTTCTGAGTTTGCTTCAATGAGTCAAGTAAGAGTTTAAGTGCAATAATTGAAAGTAAGCTTCAGTCATGAACTTCAACTTTATCCTCTAAAAACTCCAAAGTCTTAAGTTTATGTTCCTTTAAGTAAGAAACTTTAGGAGCCTTATTCAAAATAGTTATGTATGCCATAACCTCTTTTGACTGATCTTTCTTAAGAAAATCCTCATATAAGCAACATGCAAAAGGGTCATTATTAGTGACTAAAGATTACTGTAAAGTATCCTCAACAACTTCAATAACATCCACCCTCAAACAATCCTCCTTGTGCAAAAGTTTTGACATAAGCTTAGAAAGCTTGAAAGAAACAATGTCATCCTCAACTGATAAAGTAAGTGCTCCATTCTTAACATCGATCATAGCCCCCATAATAGTAAGAAATGGTCTCCCTAAAATGATTGGAATTTTAAAATACTCCTTAATATCCAAAATGACAAAATCCATTGGAACAAAAAATTTCCAACCATTATTGAGACATTTTTGATGACTCTTAAGGGGTACTTAATAGATTGATCGATAAATTGGAGTGTCATTCCAGTTGGCACCATCTCTCTAAATGAAAGTTTCTTTAAAATATAATCTGGTATTAAACTCATACTCACACCTAAATAACACAAAGCTTTATCGATAACAACATTACTAATTTGGCATGGAATAGAAAAGCTACCCAAATCTTTCAACTTGGATGGAAGATGGTTTTGTAAAATAACATTACACTCTTCAGTTAATGTAATTATTTCAACCTCTTCAAGCTTTTTGTTATTGTTTAAAATGTCTTTCATGAATTTAACATAAGTTGGCATCCCTTTGAGCACCTCAGTAAATGACATATTGATAAAAATCTTTTGAATGACTTCTTAAAACTTCCCAAATTACTTATTTAAATTGGTTTTAGCATGCCTTTGTGGAAAGGGTAAGGGAGGTATATATGGCTTGGGCAAAGTGTTAGGAGTAGGATCAACTTTATCACTTATTGAATATTAAGGTAATGATTCCTCTTGAACATCAATCTTAACAAAACCATCCAACTTAGATGCCAAATTTACTTTAGCATATTGATGTAGGAATGGTAAAGGTGGCAACTCCTCTTCTAATTTATCCTTTTCAATAAGAACTTCTCTATCTAATGAAAGTTTAGTGCTAACCCCAATATCAACTAAATTATCTAAACTTTGCTCCTTTGTATCACCTCTTAAATGCCCATACACATCCTTATATCGATTAGGTCTAGTTTCCACTTCATTTCTTGATTATAAGTGTAAAGCATAACAATGTTCTTTAGAATTGATTTTTTTTTGAGCTAGAAATTTACCTTGTGATCTAGAAGAGCTATCTTGGTGGATAATTTATGCATTAAGCATCTTATTATGAGTAGTAAGTTATTCCATCCTTGAGGTGAGGGATTTAATATTCTCATCTTATGCTTTTTGGTTTTGGAGGAGGGTTTCCATCATAGGCTCTAAGTTATATATTTGTGTTTAGGTAGGGTAGATGTTTGATGGGTATGGTGGTTGAGGGTGTTGTAGAGGTTGGTAGGTAGGTTGTTTAGGTTAAAATGTGGTTGTAGTCTAAATAGAGGAGGTAAATATTAGTTAGATGAAGTTTGGTTAGGTTGTGACTTATGCCATGTAAAATTAGGGTGATTTTACCATGCTAGATTATTAGTGTTGGAAAAAGGATTTTCAAATGGTTGTCTAGGTGGTTGGTTGTTAAGGAAGATGACTTGCTTACTTGGAACCTCAAATGGAAAAGCAAATGCAAGAACACACTCCCTAAAATGAGCAACACCACATAACTCACAACATGAATGACTATCTATTGAAGAAGTAGAGATACTATTCTTAACCAACTTATTAAGCTTATTAACCAGTACATCAAATTTAGCACTTAACATAGTAATAACATCAATATTGTGTGTACTACCACTAGATTTTCTTCCTCCTGCTGGTCTCTCAAGGTTCCATTAATACACATTAACTGACATCTCTTCAATTAGAGCTTAGGAATGTTGTAAATTCCTTCCTATGAATGACCCACCAATTGTCACATTAACTAGGTTCTTGACATTAGGATACAAACCATTATAAAAATTCTATATAAGCATCTAATTTGAAATCCCATATTAAGGGAATTGATGTTGCAAATCTATAAATCATTCATTGGCTTCATACAAATCTTCATCATCCCTTTAAGAGAATGTCATTATCTTATTCTACAACTTTGTTATCTTATCAGGAGCAAAGTATTTAGCTAAGAATGCTTAAGTAAGGTCATCTCAAGTAATGAAGGAGTTTAGAGGATTTGAATGCAGCCATGTTTTTGCCTTATCTTTTTGAGAAAATAAGAATAACCATAGGTGAATTGCATCCTCAAAGGCACCATTAATCTTGAAAGTGTCATAAATCTCCAAAAATATAGCAATATGCTCATTAATATCCTATGACAAAAAACCATGGAAAGGAGAGTTGAACACCATTAATATTCAAAGTTGTTATTAACAGTACTCCTTGTTATGCTTTGTTGATGCTCTTATGTGCCTTTATGCATGAAGATTGACTTTAAAAGTTCTTTTAATTTCTGGATTCAATGATTGCAAATTTTCAACACCATGCCCTCTTCTCATTCCTAGAGGAAAAGAAGAAAACACAAATTAGAAAAGCAAAAAAGGATATAGATTAATCAACTATTGATGACCTTATAATATTAATAAACACCACCTTAAATTCCCAATAACAATGCTAAAAGCTTGTTAGCATAGAAAAAGTGCAATTAAGACCAAATAATTATCAAATAAATTTTGGGAAAAGAATAAACTTTTTCCTTTAACCTTTTCCTAATTATGCTACCACAAGAAAATAGTTCATAATAGTATTAAGTATCATCCATAGAGATTTTAGTACATTAAGTATTAGAGGGAATTGATCAATTATCTATAAAGTCAATTTTCTATCAAATGAAGTAAGAAAAGTGTAAAATTATAAGATGAAATGCAAACAAGTAAACAAAATAACAAAGCTAAGGTAAGTCTAAGTAATTAAAGTAAAAACTAAATTCAATTAAGAATAAAAATGAGTTGAGGTAATTGACGTTACGATTACAATAAATGAAGATCACTTAGATTAATCTAACGTATTTCTTAAGCATGAATAAGTTAAAATTACTTCCTCTTGAATAATAATTAAAACATTTAAGATAGATTTAAACCCATTCCTACATCTATTTTGATCATAATCTTAAACCATTTAATGTTCAATTGATTAATCACCATCCTTAGCAAATTAATGAAAAGTCCCTTTATCTTTTCAAATTAATTAAATGCTTTTCCCAAAGTTAATAATGAATCATGAATATGAACATCAATAATAAGTTGACCAATACTCTTTGATAATATCCAATCATTAAGATTAAGATAAAAAAGATAAGAGAGTAAGCTAAATTATTAAAATATCATTAAGTTCACATCCAAATCCCAAACAACAATCACCTACCCATGAAAATGTACTCACAAGTTATAAGATTTAAAAAGACCAAAAGCAACATAAAATATAAGAGTTTTACAATCATTGAAGATAAAAGAAGAAAAATAAAATCTCAAACTTCTTCTGCTGGGTTTCTTGATCTTCTTCTTCCAATCTTCAAGATTCCAAGACTCCAATGCTCAGCTCACTAAAATAAGATTAAAACTATTAAAGATCCATGAGAAAACTGGGTAATTCTTTGAAAATGGTAATTGATTCTAAAAAAAGTAAAATCAAAAGGGTTTTAACTAATCCAATCCTAATTGAAACACCTAGAATTTTCTTTAAAAATTAAGTGTTCTTCCCCTAAGCCCTCTAAGTTCCCTTTTCTAAGAAAGAAAAGAATACATATACACTTTTGATTAAATGAATCCAAACCATCCAAAAAGTATGATCTAATGGTGTAAAATTAAGCCTAAAACTAGAGGATTGTAGTGTAGATAAGTCATACTCAACTCGAGTATGAGCATGGTCAAGTCAAGTAAGATACTTGAAAACAAGACTTACAGAGGCAACAACATACTCAACCCGAGTAAGGATGATACTCAAGTACAGTAAGATGCTAGAAATTAAACTAAAAGTGGTAGCTAATACACAAGTCAAGTGGGGTTCTTTCCTACTAAAATGGATAATAGATCAACATATAATAAAGAGAATTCATAAGGATAAAGAAGCTATAAAAACATGTAAAACATAAATGATAAAAATGATGATAATAAGAGATAAAATCATGCAAAAATATAATAAAATACCAAACACAAAAAGGATCAAGCATTAAGCATTACTCTCTCTATAACTTTACATGGGGAAAGCAATAATGGTCTCAGGTAGCATGAGCAAAAAAGCATAAATGAAAATGCATAAAAAAGCAATCAATATTAGGTAATAATAGAGATGTGAGATATGATTGACCAATCTAATTCTATGAGCAAGCATGAACCATGGATAAAGGTGTATTAAATGTGTTAGTAACATTCATAAAAAATTAATTAACATGAGTAGGACTATGAAAATGTCATAAGAATGAACAAAAACTCCTAAAATCTTACTAGTAAGTCATTTAGGCTTGATTTACCTCTTAATTCATACTTAATCCTCCATATAGTATGGAAAATAAATCAAATGAAAATCAAGCAAAAATCAAATGAAAAACATGACTTAAAATCAAAATTTAAACAAAAATCAACTATATACATGAATCAAAAGATCCCGAGATCATTAAGCATCACTTGAAAATAATTCAATATCCGAATTTGATCTAATCATGTCAAGTGAAAATTAATCATAATTAAATGACATTTCATTAAGAATTAAACAAAATAAATTAATTTTTAGGCAAAAATCAATAAAATTGATCATGAGAATCAAAATTGGAAGATTCCAACATCATGATAAATCAATTGGAAGGAGATCAACATTCAATTTGATTTTAATAATCTAAATTGTAACTTAAACTAAATTAAAATTACTTTAAAATTGAAAATCAACTTTAAAGTCAAAATTATTCACATTGCAATGATGTTTGATAAATTCAAATAATTTAGAAAATTGTAAAATTATAAATGCCACTAAAGACTTTCATTAGAATCGAAAATGAGTGAAAACACATTAAAAATCATAAATTTATTAAATTCTAGAAACTATGTATGTAACATATAACATTACATGTTTTTAAGAAGAAACACAAATTAAAATGCCAAAACAACCAAATGTTTGACTGTTATAGATCATTCTAGCTATGAATGCTACTGTTACATTCATTAATTAATGCCAATCAATAAAAATCAAGCAAACCAATCAAGAAACAAAGAAAAAAGGAAGAAAGAAGAGGCTTTCCAACACTCATCAAAAATAATGATGCATTAATCTTGATTCCAAACATGATTAGGGATTTAAGTAAGATTAATTAGTCTTTAACAGCCTAAAATAAGAACTTAATTAAGTGTTTAATTAAGATAAAAATTATTTTGATAGAGTTTGGCCATAATTAACAAAATTTGGATCCCTTTTCTATAAATACTTGAAAGGGTTAGGATTTACTAGAAATAGATTGGTGATATAAGATCTTGAAAAATTAATGTGATATATGCAACATGTAGTATAAAGATATGGGATGTACATAACATGTAGTAGTATATGCTTCATACATCAAGAAATGGATGCTTCATGCATCCTATTCTCTCTAAACCTAGTATGTATGCTCCATTCTCAATGGACTCCTCTCGTTCCAAAATGACATGGAAACATATGACATACATCACTTTTGCATGGGAAAAGGCCATGCATATCATGCATTTTAATTGAGTGCATACAACATGAATGTATGCATATCAAGCAACTCATATAATATGTTTCACCCTCTACAAGCCAAAAGTAATATGCTCTATATGTTCAGAGTACTTGTGGGAGCCTAAAATGCATGTATACAACTTAGGTTTGATAATGCAGACCTATGCTAAGCTATACCAAAGGAAATCTAAAGACACAATGTGCGCATGGAAATTCAAGGTCTATAGTTTGCCCTCTGATTAGGATCATTTTAGAGTGATATAAGCAAAATTCATTGGAATAAGACCTAATCATGACATGAGCATTTTTGACATTAATGCATTACACATAGAAACTATTAACATTAACATAGATGACATGCCCTGTCCTTTCCAAATTGCATTTGACTTAACTCTTAGAGAGAGAATAGAAATAGTCAAAGTGTTAAAATAATATATAAAAGCCTTTGCTCTAGGCTACTAAGACATGTTGGGTGTCGATAAAACATGGGTGTCGATAAAACTCTGACCTAGGCAGGCAAGCATTCATAAGAATGAAATAAGCACATAACTCGATAACATGACAACAATCATAGTATATAAAACATGGCAAATATGATATGAAAATCATGGCATGGCATTATGATATAGCAATCATGGTGTATAAAACATGGCATAGGCATGGCATGTGAGATGACATGGGATAAACATGAAATGTGAAAGATGACATGACATAAGTATGATATGTGAAAGATGATAAAACATAGGCATGACATATGAAAGATGACATGGCATAAGCATGATATATGAAAGATGACCTGGCATAGGCATGCCATATGAAAGATGATATGGTATAAGCATGTCATATAAAAGATGATATGGCATAAGCATGACATGTGAAATGGCATGGCATAGGTATGGCATATGAAAGATGACATGGCATAAGCATGACATGTGAGAGATGACATGACATAGGTATGATATGTAAGAGATGACATGGTATAAGCATGACATGGCATAGGCATGACATGTGAGAGATAACATGACATAAGCATGACATGTGAGAGATTACATGAGATAGGCATGACATGTAAAAGATGACATGACATAGGCATGATATGATATATCATACATCATATAACAATGATAAAATAAGCATAGCCGTAAAATAAAGTATGGTAGCATGAATGAAAATTAATAATGGCCTAGAGAAAGTGAAAGATAGAGGTAGGGGATACATGATGATATAAAGCTAAATTATATAGAAAAAAGGAAATAAAATAGAAGCCTATTCTATTATAAAGGATCTTCGACGGTATAAAAAGAAATCTAAGATATTAAGCAACATCTCCTCCACTTTGGAAAATAGCCTCAGGCAGCACGAGGCAAAATGCATGAATGGAAAATATAAATAGGCAAATAAACATTAGGCAACCAATGAGTTGTAGGACTCAAATGACCAATTCGATGACATATGAAAGCATGAATCGAGAGCCAATGTCCAATGAATGTAATGGTAACCCTTATAAAAATGTAACAATAAACACGAGTTGGATTATAGACTGAGCAGTTATATTATGCAATAAAGAAAGATAACACTTTGTATTTGAAATTATTCAATAAACATAGCTTCATGTATTCAGTGTAAGGCTTGAACCTTTCTTCCATGACATCCCACTTAGTTATGCATTGATGAATGACAAGCATCAAATCACCAAATACCTCTATTTCTTGGCCATCGATCATAAGTAATACTTCAAGCTTGAATAAACATACTTCATACTCAGCCATGTTATTAATGACTGGAAAGCTCAGCTGCTTTGAAAGCATCATTAGTTCACCTTTAGGAGTGAGCAATACAACCCTTATGTCTGCACCTCTTTAATTGATTGCACCATCAACGTGCAACTGCCATTTTTGGACATCGACTACCCTCAAGTGCTCATCTAGGAAGTGCAGTTCAAAATTTTCAAAAGTTCAAAAGTGATCACCTTCTTAGTGATGTACTGCACATTGAACTCTAATAACAAGATTAGCCACCTGGAAAGCTTCCCCACCAACAAAAGAGCCTCATACAAGTACTTCATAGGGTCAACCTTAGAAATCACTTGAACTTGATATGATTGGAAGTAATGTCTAAGCTTCTTAGTGACCTAGACCATAATCATGCACAGCTTCCTCTAGAGTGTTATACTTGCACTTGATTGGCAATAGTTTCTTACTCAGATACTAAACAATGTGCTCAACTCTAACTTCATTCTCTTGAGCAACCATAGTTCCCACTGACTCCTCCTCCAAGGCCCGATAGAGTAATAATGGTTTTCCTAGTCGAGGTGGTTGTAAAATTGACATATTGGAGAAGTAATATTTCACCCTCTTGAATGTGAACTAGTAATTCTCATCATATACCAAAGGATAGTTCTTCCTTAAAAGCTTCAAGATAGGCTCATATATAGTAATGAACTTAATAATAAATCTGCTAATATATTGGAGTTATTCTAGGAATCCCCTGACTTTAGTCTTAGTTTTAGGAATAGGCATTTCATAAATTGACTTTGCCTTGTTAGGACCTACCTTGATGCCCCTTTGTCTGATAACATGACGTAACAACTTATTGAACATCACCTCAAATGTACATTTTTTTGAATTTAGCTTATGCCCATACTTCTTAACTCGTATGAGAAATCTGTCAAGAACAGCTAAACGCTCTTCTTTTGTTGGCAACTTTACCATCATGTCATCAATATAGACCTTGATTTTTTTATGAATTAGATTGTGTAACAAGGTTATTATAACTCTTTGATAGGCAACATTTGTATTCTTTAAATTAAAGGGCATTAACTTATAGTAATAAGTTCCATATTCCATGATGAAAGACATCTTCACCTTATCAATAATAGCCATGAGAATATGATTATACTAAGAAAACCCATTAGTAAATGAGTACATGATACTAGTAGTTGCATTATTGACTAGTACCTTGATATGAGGCAAAGGAAAGTTATCTTTTAGGAATGCCTTATTCAGATCCCTATAGTCTTTGTAGACCCTGACCCTACCATCTTTCTCAAGAACTAGAACCATATTGGCCAAACTGTTGGGATAGTCAACCACTTCGAGGAACTTAGCATCCAAATGCTTCTGGATGTCCTCATTAACCTTTTGAGCCTATTCTTGTTAAAGCCGATGGCACTTCTACTTAATTGGCTTGAACTCAAGCTTGATTGAAATTCTATGTTATGTTATAGTTCTATCAACACTCGATATGTCTTCATAGCTTATACCCAAGGCTTTTATATGTTGTTTCAACACTCTGATGATTTATGTTCTCTCATCAAGGGTTAAGTCAAATGCAATCTAGAGAGGATAGGGCTGGCATCTATGCCAATATTAACATTTTCTATGCATGATGTATTAATGTCAAAAATGCTCATGCTCATGCACAATGCCATCAAAATACATATCACAAACATAAGCATAACTACTTTTTATTATATTAAATTTTAAAGGGATTACATCATCATCAAAAAGTATAGAAATAGGGACATCACCATCCTCATACAAAAGTTCATCAAAAGTACTATCTATTAAGGTGGCAATGTTCTCATAGACTTTCTGAAGCAGTAAATCCCCCCATATCTAAACTTTATAGCTTACTCTCCAATATGGAAACTATAATAGGTTATTGATGGTGGAAGAAGTTGTAGTGACCTTCTTAAACATTATGAAGGCTAACAAATCATAAACATCACCAAAGATGGTGAATTGTCAATCGAAGAAGTCATCCATTTTAGGCAACACTAGAGCTCGATCATAATGCATCTCTCCTTAGATAAAGGTAACCATCTTATAATCTTTCGGGTTATCTAAGGTATAAGGATCAAACCAAATGTAGTACTTCTACTCCTACATAGTTGTAGGGATATTGAACTCCACCAAACCTTGCTTGTATCGGCCCAGATCTTTGTAGGGTACAAAGTTCATGTTATGCATCATCTTCTATATGATAGGACTCAATTAGTATGAGTACAACTTAGGCTCTCTAATGGTGGTAATCTAAAAATTGATCATGAAAGGGACATCCTCTCTAATGTAGGTTAAGATAATCTCATCATCAGTAACAATAGTAACCATACCCTTATCATGCAGAAACTTAATCTTCTAGTGTAAGGTGGATGGTACACCTCTTAATGGATTAAACCATGATCAGCCCAACAACAAAGCAAATGACATGAGATATTAAGAACTATTAACTCCACCACTGACTCGATCAACCAGATAGCCATAATGGTAATAAAATTACTAGTAGCCTCCCGTTTAGATTCATCATATGCCTTGATTATAGTCTTCGATGGCTTCAAGTTTGAAAGCTAAATCCTAAGCTTGAGTAATACCTTAAATAGATAAACATTGATGCCAAAACCATCATCCACCATGACATAAGAAGTGGAGAAGTTCATGATGTGCACCGTAATGAAGAGTGTCTTATTGTGATGAATACCCTTGACTGGTAAATTTGCATTTAAGAAAGTAATCATGCTAGACTTTAACTCCTAATTCACCAATTGACTCTTCATGTTTAAGGTAGAGGTAAATGGAGAAATCATCATGCTAGAGGGTACCTTGACAACAACCCGTTGATGTTATTGGAAAGATAACACCAAGTCTTAGATACTAATGTTAGCCTATGTCTTCCTTAGCTATTTGATCACTATATTGTCAGGCTAAGCAACCTCTTTACCCTTATCAGCAAGTCATAAAGTTGGAGCATTACTTGGACCAGCCTTATCCTTGATGGGTCCAGCCTCGGAAGGCTTCTTGCAAGCATCTGAATTCTTCCTAAAATTTAGAGGAGTGAACACCTTACCATTTTGGGTCATGTTATAAACTTGAGAAGAAATCTTATTGGTACTCAATCCCTTCTACTTCTTAGGAGCCTTAGGCACTAGCTCGATAGCCTTAGGAGTCCTAACTAACTCACCTTTCTTTGGATTTTTAACCTCTACTAATTCAAACTTAGAGGAATCTTAAATAGCTATAAACTAATCCTCTAAAATATCATACCATATGTCAATGGCACCAATATCAAAACCACTATAGGACTAAAAATTGATGGTAAGAAGTTGGGTAATCTCATCACTATTAAGGAGAGAGAAAGAGTTAAGAGTTAGGGATTTTGGAAATCCTAATTGGATCATATAGGTATGATTGGCTTTGTGGTAGTTAGCCAACGGGTTTATTTTGGTAGAGGGTTTAGATTTCTTAGGATATTTGAGCTCACTTGAATTAATAAGGTCTTGAATAATCTGCTTAAGAGAGCGGTAGCCATTAGTTTTATGGCTATTATGCTGGTAGTAATGGAAATAGGTTTTGGTGTCTAGTAAGGCTAAGGGTGGTGTTTGAAAGTTTGGCTCAAATGGTTTAATGAGTTTGGCTTTTAAGAGATGCCTGTAGACCTTGCAAAATGGTATCCCAAGATTCGAGTACCTTTGAGACTAGATAGTGTTTTGAAGGATGGGATTTGTTGATTATAAGGCATTTATATGGTGGGATTTATGCTGTGTTTGGGTGTATGTAATGCTTTTGGGTTTGATGAAGGAAGGCTCCTTCTTCCTTAGCCCTTTGATCCTCTAATTGATTGAATAGATGTCCTCAAAGGTATGAAAAGTGTAATACTTCAACTTATCCTATTATAGTGGTAGCAACCTTATAATAAGCTTGTTGATCATATTTGATTATGATGGCTTTTATCTGATCAACAAAGCCTTATCAATCAACCGAGTAAAGTAGTCTATGAAAAACTCATTTACTTTCTGCTTTACTATCTCTAGATCTAG
The DNA here is from genome assembly GCA_948192965.1 of Dalechampia spathulata. Taxonomy (NCBI): domain Eukaryota; kingdom Viridiplantae; phylum Streptophyta; class Magnoliopsida; order Malpighiales; family Euphorbiaceae; genus Dalechampia; species Dalechampia spathulata. Next base: position 6,121 of record CANYBF011392939.1, on the reverse strand, counting down.
TAAAGTGACATCAAAATGGGACTTGAACCCATACTGCTTATATAATACACTGCAGAGAGGCTTCCATTTAGCTATGGTTGCCTTATTAAGATTATGATACCGGGTTAGTGATGGTCCCTCTAGTGAGATAAAAAACAGTCAAACTATCTGCTCATCTGACAATTATATCGTATTCATCATCATGGTGTAAGTCTTCAGATGATTGTTTGGATCCCTATGCCCGCTATACTTGGGAACATTTGGGACATCATGTATATGGAGTAAGACATCATCATCTATCTTAACATCATTTGCCTTCCCCTTATCATTAATGGGAGTTAGTGAGGTGATGAAATCTCCAGGACTAAGAGCCTCTTGAATCTGCTGTTGCAAGAGAGTCTTGAAGTTGTTTGACAAGAGCTTAGCTATACACTGATCAATTTATTGCTAAACAGTGACGAGTAAGGCATCATCAAGAATAAAGCAAATGGTCTCAAATGGAGATGTAACATTCTTAGAAGGTTGTTGGTTTGACATGTTTCTGCACATGGCATAAAGAGTTAGTATGGATGCATGTATATGCATATACAATTGCATGTGATGCATATGATATGACATATAAGATGTATGCATGACCTATACTAGGAAACATCCAATATTATGGCTAAAAAAGAGAGTCCATTAGTGAAGAATAATGCATGAGCATGCATGTATGCATCTTGGATAAAAAAACATAAAAAAGTTAGTGAACATGTAGCATACAACAACACTCCTTACCACCCTTATAACTCCATGAAGATTGGTTGGTCCAAAATCTTCTAAGTAGGATACTAGCCCATAGTCACACTAGGAACTCAAGGCGTGATACTCTTAGCATGTAAGGTAAAAAAAAAAGATGATTATTGCTCGATTATATAAGAGATTATGGTGAAAATTTCATAGCATTTTAGCATGATCATATTGTTATGATAAGAGAATGCCAATTGAATAGGCATGAGGTTATACAACCAACACAGAATCATAAAAGGATTCTGACTCTTAGCAAAGCAATACGAGGTGGGAAAAGTGGTTAGATTTAGGCAGATCCATTAATATGATAAGGTATAGATCTACATAACATGCAAACGAAAGGTCCTAGTTTTAGAATGTTGTTATGGTTAGCTACACAGGCTTTAGTTTAATAAAAATAGGTTAAGGTCTCCCATTAGGTTGTCTATAACCTATCTAACTTAATGGAATCATCGATATAGGATTATACCTAGCATGTATCCATTCTAAGAATCATCAATAATCCTAAGTACAAGGCAATAAGTAGTGAAGGTAAATTTGCTTTCCTGAGGAGTTAGATGGAGTGTAAGGTACTCACTCACCCACAATCACCAGTTTCACTTAGAATAAATAGGGGTGTGTATTCATAAACTATGTATATGATATGTAATATAACCAACCTGATTAGAATAGGAAAATTGATATGAAACTCTAAGATTCCAATGCCACCACTCTTTCCCCATAGGTCCTTAATGGAGTCACCATTGTGAGCAAGGCTTTCGCTGTGTGACCCAGAGTGAGACTTATGATAGATAGCATTGAAGGCCCACTTAGAGCAAAAACTACAGCCTTCTCAAGGGGCTACCTCGAGGAATGAAATGGACTCAAAACAGTCACAAGATGGAGTCACCACCAGATGGTTATGGATTTAGTTCAACCAACCCATAACATCAGTGCTAAGTCAAACCCTTCAAAGATGGCTTCAGGTGGTAAAGATTTATTCTCTCAAAGTTTTAAGTTCTATTTTATCATTTTAGTCGAGTTAATTATCCTAGCCAGGCAAGCATTCATAAGCATACAAAGTGATAGCAGATAACAATTATAATAGATAACACATCAGAAATATGATAAGGCAACCATGGTATGGCATTATGATATAATAATCATAGTGAATAAAACATGGCATAAGCATAGCATGTGAGATGACATGGCATAAACATGACGTGTGGAAGATGACATGCCATTGGTATGACATATGAAAGATGATATGGAATAAGTATGACATATGAAAGATGACATGACATAAGCATGATATGTAAAAGATGGCATAACATATGCATGACATGTGAAAGATGACATGACATAGGCATGACATGTGAAAGATGACATAGCATAGCCATGACATATAGAATGACATTGTATAGGCATGACATATGAAAGATGACATGGTATAGGCATGACTTGTAAAATGACATGGCACAAGCATGACATAGGATAGATGATATAACATAGGCATGACATATGAAAGATGATATAGCATAGACATGACATGGCATAAGGATCCCATGTCATAGGCATCATACGTGAAAGATAATATGGCATAGGCATGATATGTGAAAGATGACATAACATAGGTATAACATGACATAGGTATGGCATATGAAAGATGACATAGCATAGGTATGACATGTGGAGGATGACATGTAAAATGACATGGCACAAGCATGACATGAGAGAGATGACATGATATAGGCATGACATATGAAAGATGACATAGCATAGACATGACATATGAAAGATGACATGTCATAGGCATCACATGTGAAAGATGATATGGCATAGGCATGACATATGAAAGATCACATGGTATAGGCATGACATGTAAAAGATGATATGATATAGGTATGACATGTGAAAGATGACATGACATAGGTATGACATGTGAAAGATGATACAACATAGGCATGATGTTAGTGTATGCTTTAGCGCATCATGTTTTTATTGTAATTTAATATTGAATATTTTATCAATTAAAGGCATTATTCATTATTGAGTTTTCTTGAAAGGCTTTTAACTAAATAATGAATTCCAAGATGTTGGAACAGTATAAAGGAATTCAAAAAGAGTTTATGAAATGAGATTTTTATTGTATGCAAATTTTCAATATCTAAATGATTAATGATCAATGTATTAATAAGAATGGATATTTTTAATGCAATTAAGATCAGTACATGTTATACTTCCTTATGGGGTGATTATCATTCATTATGATATGAGTTTTCTAAAGTAAACATGTGGATAGGCAGTTAGAGATAAGCTCATTGGAGACCTTGCTAGTGAGATTTCATATGGATAATTGATTTATGTTTGTGAAATATATCTCACTCATATCAGTAGTGTGAGTATCCTTAAGGCTTGAGATAACAAGGTTATCTTGACTATGGATCACTATATTTTGACTCCTATGTTTTATTCCTCCTTAGGAGGCATTCATAGCTTGGAGGTTGGATATAGTGTGAAGTAGTTGAAGGTATTTGTTTTTCAATAAAGGATTTACCACCCTAGATTAATAGTAAGGGTTTTATCTCATTAATTCATATAATACTTTATTCAAGAATCTCTGGCCATAGTGGAATGTCTATTAATGAATGAGTTTCATAAAGGCATTATGGGAATAAAGATTATGATTACATGAAACATTAAATTTTGGACATGATCTAACATAATTGATCATGTATTAAGTTGACATTAATCTATACTCAAACCTAAATGAGATAGTGGTTGGTGAAAGGCATTTATTGCATAGAATCTGATATGGAAGAGTTGTTATCAAATTGATGACCTCTTGACATTTGGGTAATCATAATGTATGACTAGACTCCTCTCTTGATTTACATAAGATGTTATTAATTAGAGATTAATAGATGCTTCCAACATGTCAAGAACCCAAAAGGTTGCACACTAAAAGTTAAAGGAATGATAATAATGAATGGATGTTAATGGGATAATGGTTTGTAGTTACAAGATAACTTAGATCTTTCATCTTTATTTGATAGATCATGAAAATAGATTTGATTTAATACCAAGATCATATGAATCTAATAAGTAGAACTCAAGATACATATGTTTTAAGATGGTATGTTCCATGTACATGCCATATGCGGGCTCGTGATTTGGTCAATATGTGGTATCATATGACATATTCATGTATTATAAGTCAGAGGGAAATAGCATATGATTATCATGTGCTTCAAGAGGGATTTTAAGTCATGTACATCCAAGTCACATGCTTAAAGCATGTGACATGCACATGCAAGTCACATGCCTGAAGTTCATGGCATGCACATGCATGTGACTTAAGTAACCTGAAAACTTAATTAGGTTTTAGTAAATTTTATGACATAACTTTTAATGTTACACATACAAAACAAAAATGATTTTTAGCTGCCTGCTTTCCTCCTCCCTTCTAGCCTCATTTGAAGCTCTTGGAGAAGAAGAAGAACTCAGTTTTGATTAAGATCAAAAGAGAAAGCCAAATCCCATAATCATCCATCATCGTTTTTTCTTTCATTTTTTTTACTGTCTCTAAAATAAAAACTAGTAATTTGATTACTAACCATTTCTTTTTACTTGTGTGGATAGTTTTAAGATCCTCTAGTTTGAAGATTGAAAAGTTTACTATAACTTTTTAGATGAACAAGAACAAATGAGATCAGTTAAAAGTAAGTTTACCCACCCTCTTATCATGAACTCTTCTCTTATGCGTGTTCTATGTGTATGATTGCTTAGATCAACTTAATTAACGTGTTTTAAAAGTTTTAAAACTCATCTTCCATTGCTAAATACATTTTAATAAACCAAGACATGACATATGAGCGATGATATGGTATGGGCATGCATGGTATAAGCATGACATATGACAGATGACATGATATAGACATGACATATGACAGATGACATGTTATTGGCATGACATATAAGAAATGACATGGCATGGGCATGATATGTGAGATGACATGGCATATACATGATATGTGAAAGATGACATGGCATATCATACATCATATAGTAATAATATAACAAGCATAGCAGCTAAATAAAGTATGGCAACACGAATGAAAATTAATAATGGTCTGGAGAAAGGGAAAGGTAGAGATAGAGGATTCATGATGATATAAAGCTAAATCATATAGGAAAGGGAAAATAAAATAGAATCCTATTCTATTACAAAGGATCTTTGATGATTCAAAAAAATTTGAGACATTAAGCAACATCTCCTTCACTTGGGAAAATAGCCTCGGGCAACATGAGCCAAAATGCATGAATGAAAAATGCAAATAGACAAATAAACATTAGGCAACAAATGAGATATAGGACTCAAATGACCAACTTGATGACATGTGAAAGCATGAATCAAGAGTCAAAGTCCAATGAATGTTATGGTAACACTCATGAAAATGCAACAATAAACATAAGTCAGGTCGTGAAAATTATGAAAACAATCAATTTTATTTAAAATTAACTAAAAGCATAATTAGAAGATTCTACGATCACATATAGCATCATTTAGAAATGAAATAACATCTAATTAAGCTAATAATGTCAAGTGACAAATAAAACATAATTAAATAGCATTTAATTGAGAAAGTACAATAAATTGATTTAATGGCAAAATCAACACAAATTGATCATGGGAAATGAAATTGGAGGAATTTAATATCGTTCAAACATCAATTAGAGATAGAAAAACACATCCAATTCAAGTCCAATCATATTAATTGTAATAAATATCAAATTAAATGAGCTTATAACTTGAAAATTATTTTTTAAGCCAAAATTAATCAAATTGAATTAATGTATGGCAAATTTAGATCATTAAGGTTATTGTGAAACCACTAATGCTACTAAAAACTTTGATTAGCATCAAAAAATAAGTGAAAATGAGTGAAATATTATGAAACAATGGAAAACTGGTAGTTATATGCATAGCATATAACATGACATATGCAACATGTAAGCTATATGCATCGCATATAGCATGATGGGCATTGCATATAACACATATGATTAAAAGTAAAAATGAGTTTTTAAGCAAAAACATGATAAGAATCATAAATCCAAACAAATATATGACTATTACAAATCATTCTAGCCATGAAAAAGCAAAGAATGCTACTATTACATTCATGATTGAAGCCAATCAATAAAAATCAAAGCAAAATCACAAACCCAATTGTCACACCCTAATTTTGGACCGGCTTGATCCAGATCGATTCGGGATGTTTCTAGGCCAATTCGGGTTAGTCTTAGGCTAATCCGGGTTGATTCAGGGCTTTCTGGGCCGTTCTGGGCCAACTCTGGCCCGTTCCGGGGC
>CANYBF011392854.1:0-12033 GCA_948192965.1 Dalechampia spathulata | reverse complement strand
TGCTTGCCTTTACTTTTATTTATCACATGCATGATACGTAGGTAATGATTATCCCTTGTAGGGTGTATGATGGTTTCCTTGAAGGGAGATCATTGTATATTCTACGGGAGCATGTTACTCCTGGTGGGCTGGGTGTGACACTGTTGGGAATCTATAGAATTATCATGGAACATAAAATATTGATCAAGCCTAGGTTCAAGCTTGTCAAGCAAAAGATGTATTAGCCCTTATCAAAATGGCCCAAAAGGTTAAGGAAGATATTTAAAAGCAACTAGATGTTAAGTTCCTAAAAATGGTTGACTATCCAGAGTGGTTAGCCAATATAGTTAAGGCATCTAAGAAGGATGATAGGATCAAGGTTTGTAGACTATCAGGATCTAAATAAGGCTTATTTAAATTATGATTTTCCTTTACCTCATATCAATGTGCTAGTTGATAGTGTAACTACCAGTGTTACATATTTATTTATAAATGGATTTTCTGGATATAATCATATTTTCATGGTTATCATTAACAAGGTGAAGAGAGCTTTCATCATAAAATGGGAAGCCTACTAGTATAAGATCAAGTCATTTGGTATGAAGAACGCAATGTTACATGTTAGAAGAACATAATAACCTTCTTGCATGATTTAATCCATAAGAAGGTGAAGTATATGTGGATGATATGATGGTGAAGTCTCCTACTAGGGAAGAGTATCTTACTGCTATAATAAATTTCTCACATGAGTTAAGAAGTATGGACTCAAACTAAATTTGAAGAAGTGCACATTCAAGGTGATGTATGATAAGCTATGACATCATGTTGTTAATCAGAGGGATGTTAAAGTGCATTAGGATAAGACAAAGTTAATTCAAGAGATGCTTATTCTTAAAATCAAGACCAAAGTTAGGGGATTTTTAGGGCAGCTCTAGTATATTAATAGATTCATTGCTAAGCTCACTACTATGTGTTAGCCTATCTTCAAGCTTTTGAGGAAAAACTAGCCCCTGGTTTAGGATGAGAACTACTAGTTTGTATTTGAGAGAGTGAAGCGTTAATTGTCTAACCCATCAATTTTGTAGCCATCTTGATCGAGGAAGCTACTATTACTTTATCTAGCCTTTAAGGAGGAGTTAATAGAGGTAATAATAACTCAACAGATTACAAATAAAACCCTATTAAGAAGCTATGCATAGCTATGGTCTGAGTGATGAAAAAGCTTAAACATTATTTCTAATCATATCAAGTGTAGGTGATTTCTAAGGTGGATCCTATGAAGTACTTGTATGAAGCTCCTTCACTAGTGGGTAAACTTTTTAGGTGGTTGATCTTATCATGTTATGTCACGCCTTCTACAGTGTAACATGCTCCTATATCATGATTACCAACTCTCTATTTTTAGAAAATTGATAATCATCCTACAAAGGATTTAAAAAAACTTCATCTTTTAAAATGTAATTTTTTAAATGCATAACGATCTACCATTAATAAACGTTTCATTTAATTATTTATTGAGATAATATCTTCAATCGAGCATTTATTATAACCTTACACTTATAACATTATTAACATACACACATTAATTCATTTAATTATAAACATCCCAAATGGTATTGTTATGTTAACTTTGTAAAGCTCAATCATAGCAATTTTATATGCTTTATTTATTTTATTACTAATAGTACTCAAAGAGTAAATTGCATGAGAATCGAGGAATAGGAGACTGCTTCAAAGTCTAAGTCTACTATCAGAATCACTGTCTTGTAGACTTACTACTGACCCCACTAAATCTCGTGCTCTCTTGTATTAATAGTGTCTGCATTCATCAATTGATAAACGCTGAGTATAAAACTCAATGGTGCTAGTTAAATAATATACATAAATAATATAATATCATAAAGTAACAATTTAAAGTTATTAAAATAATTCAGTATTAATACTATTCAATATTGCAACATATAACTAATCGAAAGATATTATCACTTGTAATCATTTTTACCATTGACGTGAGAGATTTATTTCATAACCATTATCTGTTCATGAATTTGGTTGGTACAGGTGTACCGTTGCTCACAAGAATTTGGTTTGTCAGTAAACCTATCTTGGTACGGGCATACCATTGGGTGGTACGGCCATACATAAGCTCGTAGGAAAATTGTTTGTCAGGAAACTTGTTTTGGTACGAGCGTACCAATGTTGGTATGACCATACCACATTTCCTTTATATTTTTTCAGAGGGATATTTAAATTCGTACAAGCATACAAAAATAGGTACGGCCATACGCAACTTTAAAGAAAGGTTTTCAACCCTTTCTAATGGCTATTTTTATATACAACTTTCATATTTCTCTTTCTAACAACTAGTTTTACAGAGTAATTGTTCCATCGATCTTCTATTGTCAAGAACAAGTAAGTCTACTTGTATTTTATGTATTTTAGCAATTGAAAACTCTCTTTTATTGTATTCCCACTTGTAAAAGCTAGGGTTTGCTTTAGTGCATTGGTGTATGATTAATGCTTGAGCATTAAAGTGTAATTGAGAGTTTGTGCAGTTGATTTTGTAAAGGATTGAGTGTGCGCCTAGAAAACACTGGGGTTTTGGATTCATTTATGGAATCCCAATTTTATTTGATTGAGATTTAGTGGAACCCTAAGTTGAGACTTAGGAGAAGTGGATGTGGGCAAGATTTAGTACCGAACCACTATAAACCGATACATGTTGCCATTTCAGCAAGGGATTTCATTTGGTATCAGAGCATTGGTGCTCATTATTTAGAAGAAGTAAAATTCTTGAGTCAAAGATCCTATGGCAATAAGTGAGAGTCAATCATTTACAAGATCCAAATTCTTTGATGGAATAGATTATCCGTACTGGAAGCACCAAATGGAAGTTTTCCTAGACAACGATGGAATTGGGCTATTTGACTTGATAGTGAAAGAGTACTTACCTCCAACAATCACAATTGATGATGTTGTCTCTCTTAAAGAAAGAGACGATTGGACAAGGGAGGAATTATGAGCAAATTTTTAGAATAAAAAGGCAATGAACATACTATATTGTGCTATAAGTCATGAAGAATATGGTTGAGTATCACATTGTGTCACGGCAAAGCAACTATGGACTGCATTGGAGACTCACCATGAAGGAACCAATAGTTTGAAACAAGAAGATTCAATTGCTGACATATCAATATGAATTATTCACAATGAAGGCAAATGAGTCAATTTCCAAAATGTACAATCGACTCATAGTGATCATAAATGGCTTAATGAAGCTCAACAAGATATATAAAAAAGAAGACATCAACAACAAAATCTTACGGGTACTGCCTAAGAAAGATTAGGAGGCCAGAGTAACATCCATCAAAGAAGCAAATGACTTGTCTATATTATCAATCGATGTACTTCTTGGGAAGCTTCTTACATATGAGATTACTTTTAAGCAAGGGGTAGAGGAAGATAAGAGGAGAGGGATTACTCTCAAAGTGTCAAAAGATGAAGATACCTCCTCCACAAGTGAAGAGGACATTGATGACGAGGTGGCCCTTCTCTCTAAATGTGTCAATAAACCATCCAAGCCTTTTAAAAAGAAGGTATTGAAGGCTACATGGGATTATGATAGTGAATCAAATGAGGAGATTTTCGGTGATGAAAGAGCAACCAACCTTTGCTTCACTGCATTCTTGGATAATGAAGGAAACGACGAGGTAACTACATCATCTCAATCTTATTATGGTAATGATGAACTTGATAATTATGATGATTGTGGTCCATTAGAAGAACTTTTAGGAAAGTATGAAGGCTTAGCTAAGAAGCATCAACTGCTTAAAAATAAACATGCATCCATTTCAAAAGAGAAAGTTATTTTGCAAAATGAATTTGACTCTTGTAAAACAAAACTTGAAAGCCTCGAAAAAGAAAACAAATCTTTAAAAGATGAGAATGATAAGCTTTCAAAAGAAAAAGATTTATTGAAAGATAACTTGTCTAGGTTTGAACAAGGTGAGGTCAAGATAGATACCATTTTAAAACACCAAAAACTTAACGGTAATAAAGAGGGTCTTAGATTTAATCAAAACTCCTCATACACCTCTAAGGGTATGGTTTTTGTCAAAGTTTCTACATCATAACAAAAACCAAATGATTTTAAAAAGAAACATGTTCATCTTAAAACTCACAAAGCGCATATGCATGTTAATAAGATGCATCATTATTCATGTTCTTATTCACACAATCATAGTCATTCACATGCATCTAGAAAGAAATATGTGCATAATCATTCTAAGTTTAGAAATGTTGTATGTCATTATTGCAATAAAAAGGGTCATGCAACCAATAGATGTTTTATTAGAAAAATGCATTGGAATGATGATATGAACGTTTCTAACCCCCAAGGACCCAAATACATTTGGGTACCTAAAAAGAAGTAAATACATTTGTTATGACAGGTATGCTTGAGATCTAAGATTAATGAAAATAAGTGGTATCTCGATAGTGGATGCTCAAGGCATATGACTTGGAATGCAAGTCTCTTCTCCCATCTTAAGAAATATGCAGGAGGGATGTCACCTTTGGAGACAATGGTAAAGGTAAAGTTATTGGAATTAGTCAGATTGGTAATGATTCCAACTTTTCTATTAGCAAAGTCTTATTAGTAGAAGGATTAATACATAATTTGCTTAGTATCAGTCAATTATATGATAACAGTTTTAAGGTTATTTTTGATCCTAAAGGTTATCTTGTATACAGGATAAGTGATAATAAGCTAGTTTTTCAAGGAAAAAGAATAGAAAATATCTACATGATTTATTTAGATTTTATTCCTAACAAAAATGTAAAGTGTCTTGTTTCTATAAGTGAGGATTCTTGGTTATGGCATAGAAGACTTGGACATGCTAGTTTCGAAAGCATTGGAGATCTTGGGAAGAACAAACATGTAATTGGACTTCCAAAGATCAAGTTTTCCAAGGACAAGGTATATGAAGCTTGCCAAATGGGAAAGCAAATTAAATCCTCATTTAAGGTAAAGAACAAGGTAACCTCCTTTAAACCCCTTCAATTACTGCATATGGATTTGTTCGGGCCAACTAAAGTAGCTAGTTTAGGGTATGCATTATGCACTTGTTATTGTTGATGATTACTCTAGGTTTACTTGGGTTTCATTCTTAGCTCATAAAGATGATGCATTTAATGTTTTTCAAAATGTTACTAAAAGAATGCAAAATGAAAAGGGTTACTACATTTCCTTTATTAGAAGTGACCATGGAAAAGAATTTCAAAATGAATGTTTTAAATCTTTTTATAAATCTCTGGGCATTCATCATAACTTTTCATCTCCTAGAACACCTCAACCAAATGGGGTAGTTGAGAGAAAAAATCAAACTCTTTGTAACATGGCATGTACAATGCTCAACGAGTATCAATTACCATCTTACTTTTGGCCCAAAGCAGTCAATACCACTTGTTATATCACAAATCAAGTCCATTTAAGACCAATTTTGAACAAAACTCCTTATGAGCTATGGAATAGTAGAAAACCAAGAATTTAATACCTTAGAGTATTCGGATGCAAGTGCTACATCTTAAACACCAAGGATAATCTTGGAAAATTTAATTCAAAAATAGATGAAGGTTTATTTCTAAGTTATGCAACTTCTAGTAAATCATATAAGGTGTTTAATAAATGTACTTTAGTTGTTGAGGAATTAATGCATGTTGTTTTTGATGAAACTAACTCACTTGGTCCAAGAAAGGACATTGTTGATGATGATGTAGGAATCCTTTTAGAATAAGGAGAAGAACAAGTTTCTCAACAACAAGTTACACCTAAAGATGTTGACAAGAATGAAGTGGATGATCTTCCTCCTCACCTAGCTGCTACATATATCAAACATGATCTTCCAAAGGAGTGGCAATTTCCAAAAGGGCACTCCAAGGAATAAGTGATAGGTGATACATCAAAAGGGGTAACTACACGATCTAAATTTAAGGACATTCATAATAATCTTGCTTTATTTCGCAAATAGAGCCTAAGAATGTTAAGGATGCCTTAAATGATGATAGTTGATATTGTCATATCAACCTGACATCAAACTAGATTAATGATTTAATGCACTTTAGATTGATGATCCTTATAAAGATCCCAAGCATAATGGTAATCTCCTTGATTGAAAGATGGAAGGCATAAGTAGAGTACATCCATCTCTCTATTATGGCAGTGATGATTTAATGCACTTTGGTCAACTCTCTCCCAAACCTCCTATAGTAGTTGATATCAATGACCTTCATAATCTTGATGACTTAAATAACCTAAAATTGTCAAACATTTTTAGCTTTTACTTGATTTTAGCACTAAAATTAATTTACTAAATTAATGCTATTTTATTTGATTAAAAATGTATTTTATAGAATGATTGGATGAAATTCTAAGTGTAAATTAATTCCAAAGATAAGGCATGAAGGATTCTATAATCCTTTTAATTTTTTTCAAACATCATTTTAATTGATTTTAGCATTAAAACTGATTCATAAAATTAATGTAATTTAATTTGATTAAAAATGTACTTTAGAATGATTAAGATTGAATCAAAGTATTGATTAATTCTAGATGATGCATTAACGATTCTAGAATGCTTAGGTTCATATCTCATACCAATTTAATTGATTTTAGCATTAAAATCAAAATTTCAAATTAAAGCCTTTTAATTTGATGAAAATACATAATTAAAGATGATTTAAAATGGTTTTTGAATTGTAAATTTAATTTAAAGGATTATTTACATGACCCTAGGAGTTCAATGGCCATTTTTATGATATTTCCATAAAGTATTTCTTATATTGTATGTAAAAACATGTTCTAAAAATGCAATGAGTAGCACATACATTATAACATGTATTGCGTGTTGACCATTTTTATAATATGCAACATATGTTGCATTTTGTAAGATCTAAATCGTATACTTTTATCTGAAATATGTTTTTAACTTCATTTTTGAACCTCTTAAGACCTGTTAAATATGATTTATGCTTGTCTAGCTTAAATTAATTAGAAAAGTTTCAAAATTATCAATTTCATACTAATTGCATTTCTTTCTTTTAAATTTCAAATCATACATTTTCAGATTATGTTAATCAAAGTGACTTTTCCATTGTTGAATAGAGTTGATGGGACATTAATTAATGTTTAATTTTTGTATTCCCAAAACCACCTTTTAATAAAATAGTATTTTTGATTTTATTTACCTCATTAAATTATATTAAATTTTAGCATGTATCCCTCATATCTCTAACTTCCTTTCTTACATTTTATCTACTATATTTGTTATCATGCTTTACTTGCTACCATCTACCATGTTTGTATAATATATTCATGCTTATGAATACAAATTTCTTGCCTAGGAATAATTAATTACTTAATATGGTAAAATTGACTATGGAACTCATAGAAATAAATTTTTACTACTTGAACCCATCTTTAAAAGATTTACCTAGCACTCTTGTTATAGGTTAGTTAAATCATTTTCTTGGAACCATCTAGGAGATAGTTTTATATGCAACCTCTCATGGATCCATTTCATTCCTCAAAGGAACCCCTTGAGAAGTTTGCTCCTTGCTTTAAATAGGCCCTTAATGTCATTTATCACATTAATCACTCTAGGTCAAGACTGTTATCTTATCCACAATGGTGACTCAATTGGGAACTTACAACAAAGAGTGGTGGTAATGAAAATACAAGTTTTATAACACTTTACCATATTAATCAATTAATTATGTTACATATATGATAACTTTGCACCTCACACAAACATATCATTACTTTTTAATCATATGATTGTAAGTAAGTTAGTACTTTGAACTCCTTTTCAACTCCTTGAAAACATGAATTTACTTTAACACTTGTTGCCCTATACTTAAGACTGTCAATACTTCCTTGGTTGGATGGATGTGAGGTATATTCCAAAGACCATCAATGATTCCTTCACTAAATAGATACAAGAATATTATAATAGGATCTTAGCCTTACTACTAGACTAAAGCATATGTAGTCAACTTAGAAATCTTCCAAACTAAGATCCTTTTTCACATGTTAAATAGATCAATACTTGACCATATTGATGAATTTACTTAAATTTAATTATTTTCTACCATGATCATATTACTTTAAGAAAGAATGAAATGCTACAAAAATTCCAAAAATATACATAACCTTATATCAATGTAAAAAATAAAAAGTAAAATATAAAATGTAATAACCACCCTCTTCTTAAAGCCATATGATCATTTTATCTAAAATGTTGTAGAACTTTTATATAATCCCTTTTATGAGTTATGTGCTTCACATGTTAGAGTAATCACACCTTAAGTTCATAGTGTAACTCTAAACTAATATCACACCTAGAAGAATTTATATCAACCAATCTTTATGGAGCTATAAGGTTGGCAAAGAATGTTATTATATGCTACATATTCATTAATATTTTCCACGTTTTTCATCTAACATACATACATGCATTCACATGAATCTTTAGATGTTATAAAGCTTATGAATCTAGATGTAAGGGAATGGCTAAAAGAAAGACCTATGAACTATTAAAAAGAAAATCATGTTTTAAACTAACTATAAAGTGTTATATACTAATGAATACTTTAAGAGAATAAGCATATTTTGTATGCAAGGGAAAGTCTAAAACTCATAATATTTGAGATAATAAGAGCATAACTCATGAAAATATCTATTAGAAGTAACAAACAAATAATAAATAGTAATATAACATAACTTAAACTTTTACTTATGTTCTAGAATTTTCTAGTAGTCCATAGGTTGAAGTAAAAAAGAATAAATGAATAGTTTATAATTGGCATGGACCAAAGCACATGCTCTTGTAGAAGATGACAACTAATAAACATTCCTTATATGCATACTTGTGCATGTATTATAGGAAATAATGAAAAAGTAGATAAGTATATGGATGATTAGTATAAAAAAGAAACATATAAAAACTTTATAATTATATGATTGAGCCATTAAATAATTCTACTATATAGGAAGCTCATCCAAAATGAGAATATTTACTCCTCAATAGATAATAAAAAGAAAAAGAAGTTAAAGAACTTGAAAAGCAAGCATTGAAACTAAAAGCCAATTGATAACTAAAACAAAAACTATTAAGAAAAGGAATGATTCAAATCATATATCATATTTATCATAAAAAAGGAAACTAAGAAATATCATGATGTTATGGTTAATGTGTCATTGTTGTAAGTTTATCATTTATTATAATATCAATAATTGATTCATTTCACTAAAACATGTGTCATTGATATAAATTTATTTTTTCACTATAATCATCAAGTATAATACATTTAAAGAACCCATTAAATTTTTTACAAGTTAAGATAGTTTTATTTCTTAAGTGTAGCTTATAAGTGCATAAGGATAATCTAATGGATCAAAGGAAAGTAAAATAAAAGGACAGTAAGTGTCATTATGATACATGAATAGATATTATGTATTTAATATGGCTAGTTATTTTATTATCTCATGTGGCACAAGAATTGTCATTTTCAATGATTTGATACCTTTTTATTTTGAAACTAGATATTTTTTAATAATAATTTTTTTATACATTGTATTTTTGAATTTTAAGTTTAGGAGAACAACTAGTTTAAATGTTTATTATATATGGTTGCCATTTTTAAAAAAATGTTTATAATCTATTAATTTAATGTAATTTTATAGTCTTATTGATATTGTATTATAACTTTTAAATTCTATTTATAACAAATATTTATATGTAATTATATTATAAAAATAATAAAATTACATTTTAAGATCTTTATTTTAAGAGAAAAATTTATATATAATTTTTACCATGTTTATATAGGAGTTTAAATGATATAAAAGTGTATGCTTATATTTTTAAAATTTTTTACACTTCAAAGTATTAAATTGTCAAAAATAATATAACTTTTGCTTAAAATTTTTTATGCATGTTTGATTTTATGCTCCACTCATTCTTTTCTTATATTGTATCTTCTTTACATGCATGAAGTTATGGTTTTTATTTGCTATATTAGGGTAAAAATAAATAAAAATAAAATTAGAGAGTTAAAATAATTTTTGGTTAAATTAGAAAGAAAATATGATTATATGGTACTCAAATGAAATGAATATATGAGATGTAATTTTTTAATATTTATTTTATTAAATCATATGCATATGACATGTCTAGTCATATAATTTTTATTTTTTATATACACATTTCATCCAAAGGATTATTATGGAAACAACATTAAAATTCAAAGACTACCATAATATAAAAATTGAAGTAAGGAAACAACGATGAGAGAAACATATAAGTTAGAGAAATATGAATGTAAATTACCTGTCAATTAAGTCAGATTATTCTTATAATCATGATAAATATATATAATATTCATTATTCATGAAGGATTTTAAATTTTATAATATTTTCATTATATTCTTTTTTAATTTTTATTTCTGAACTTTAAATTTTGTTATGATATTCTTGAGATTTATATCATATTTTTTATTAAGTTCTTTTCACTTTATCTATTTTAAGGAATCCTTAATGTAAATTAAATAAATATTTGATAATATGAATATAGAATGCCATAAATATATACATTATTTAAAAAAACACAAATGTAATTAATTAAAAATTTTAAATGATAAGACATATAATATGAATATAAAATTATTAAACCATATGAGTTCTAAGTTATGTTTTGATGTTAACAAACTATTAAACATTCAAAATGTTTATAGTTATTTTATTATGATTTGATTCATGTTGGTTTTATGACTTTTCTAAGTATAACATTATGGTATAACCATATCAAATTATGGTACCTCAATACTATGCATATTAAAGATATTAAAATTTTATAAATTTAAGATGGTATGATCATATCATCCCTTGTATAATTGTTTGCCACTATACCTAGCTTTGAGGTATCCTCTTGTATGGGTACATGTAACTTATAAATTACTTTAGATAAAAATAAATTTAATGCATTAATAATGTCACATCCATATACACAGCATCCCTGTGCATATGCATTTTATGCATACATCACAATGAATGATTGATTTATGCATGATATGCATGAATGAGATATGATGCATAAATGCTTTGACATGATGAATGTGAAACAAAATGTCTTATAGATGAAGGAAATTTCATATAATATGGAATTTACAAAGAAAAAAATGAAAATAAAGTGAAAAGATAATTAAAATATTGAATATGCACTAAAGATGCAAATCAGGTATGTTTTTATTGAATGCCGTTGATGAAGCTCTATGATGGAATTTATGTATGAAAAGCGATGCCTTGGTATGTTTAATATGTTTTTATATGATAAAGTATAGTTTAAGATAGGTAAGTACAAGTTAAAGTAAAGTGTGAAGCAATGGTATGTAAATGGTAAGATAGGATATAAAAGGCATTACATTAAAGTTAAAGTTCTAATTGGAAATTTCAATTATATATGATTTTATATTCATAAATGAGTGATAAGTGTAATATTATATAAGCATGATGTAATAATAGTTATGAAAGAGGAAATAAAATGGTGTAAGGAAGTAGTATTGGTTTGCCACTTGTTCATATGTTATTAGACTTTTCTTATTGTTTAAAAAAATAATAAAACAATATTCAATTAAAAAGTTAATCTTATCTTATTAAGAGGATATTAGCCATTTATTTTCATTCTTTTCTTTCATTAAACATTTTCCTTCTTCTTCCTCTCTTGTTCTTATGTTCTAGCATAAACAACAACAACTATAGCAATCCAAGGTAAAAATCATACATAGGTTTCGATTTTCATGCTCTTTTGGTGTTCTATATGCTCTACTCATATTTTTTTCTTCTTCTTTATGTTTGTTAACATCTTAAATGAAAAATTTAGTTGTTTTAGGTTATGATGATTTTGTATAAAAGAAAGAATTGGATTGAAGGATGAAGGAATAAGAAAGTAGAAGTGTTGAATTTGATGTTATGCATAACCAAACCAATTTCTATTTTG
>CANYBF011392589.1:0-50190 GCA_948192965.1 Dalechampia spathulata | reverse complement strand
TTAATAATATTATAATTATTTTTCATTCATAATAATAATTTACTATTATTATAATATTATTAATAATAATTATTATTATATTAATAGTATTCCATATAATATTAAAATATAATATTATATAAATCACAATATAATAATAATTATTATTAATATTATTATAATTATTTTTCATTCATAATAATAATTTACTATTATTATAATTATTTTTCATTCATAACAATAATTGTACTATTATTATAATATTATTAATTATTATTATTATTATATTATACTATTTAATCATTATTTAATATTATGCTCCATCATCGCCACGTCATTGAAGAAACTTGGCCGTCATTATAACCGGCGGCCAACTTTAGTTTTATGCCACATCATCACCACATCATCAAAGAAACTTGGTCGCCATTATAACTGGCAGTCAACTTTGACACATCATCACCACGTCATCGTTTTGTTGCCACATCATCTGGCTGCTGGTCAAACCGGTGGCCAACTAGGATTTCACACCAAATCGGAAATTTTTTTCGCTTTCACACCAAATGAAGATTTTTTAAAAAAATTTACACCAAATTGGGAAATTGCCCCAAAAAGATATTACGTTTAGAAAAAGTATTCTTTTTTTTAAAAAAAATTTTATTCTTTATTTTTATTAAAATTATTATTCAAAAATGATATGCAGATATTTTTTCAGAGACCCGTTTGCAAAATAATAGTTTTTTTTAAAATAAAATAATCTAATATTAAATATTTTTTTCATATCATCAAGCCTAAAATGATTGTTTAATGAAAGTTTTAATTTTAATATTTATATAATTTCTTTTTATTTGAAAGATATTTTAACGAATCGTAAAAACAAAATAACCTACATGGAAAAACCTTTTTAATATTCAAATCGATTAATTAGATTCTTAAAAAAATTACTTTGGTAATATTTAATAACTTGATAAAAATAATAATTCAATATTTAAAAAGTTTAAAATCTCAGTTATTGAAAAATTTTAAAAAATATTAATGATTTTACACCTTATTTGATTAGACCTATTTATCTACCAAATGCAATCATGATTTCATTATATATTTAATTACTTTATTTAATATTATTAATATTTTATGAAAAGAAAATAATGAATATATTTAAAACATAATATATTTTTTATTACATCTCATCTAAACCACATATTCATTGTATTAACAATTATAATACATTATATTATTTATCAAATAATATAATATAATATAATGTAATGAAAAATTTGTTACATTATATTTTTTAATTAATTACATTATATATTTAATCTTATATTATATGTAATTAAATCAATCCTTATAGTTTTAATATTATAATGTTGTGAGAAAAATTATAAATTCAAAATCCAACCTTGATTACCATAGATAGATGTGAATTTCAGTTAAAATAGTAAAATAAATAAATAAATAAACAGGAAAACAAGAGAGGTGGGTAATGTTTGAGATTTGGAGGGCATTTTCAGGAATGGCAAAAGAAGAAGAAGAAGAAGAAGAAGGTCAATGCATGAAGGTGACAGGAAATGACAAGGGGAAGCTGCTGGACTTGAATGGCATATACAGACGTGTTGGTTTTGTTTCCAAGTTATTCATGGTAAACTACGCTGCTCGTTGGATTCTTTGTCAATGCCTCAATCAAGTATTACCCAAAACATAACAAAAACCCTTTCAATTAATCCATCAATGTTGCCACCATATGTTATCTTGCTATCCATTGACCTATCTTCCCCTACTTTTGTCTTTTATGTGCATAACATTTTAAAAATGAATTACGATATTTTCTGTTTTGAATTATATTGATTTATATATAAAATATAGCTTAAATGTGAATATGTAATTATGGGTAATTATTTAATATAATTTATATATTTAATATGATAATTGGGATTCATTAATCATCAATCAATAGTCATGGTGGCAAAATATTGGAACAAGCAAAAAAATTGAGATGAGGGATTTAAATAATTGAAGTTTGGTCATTGTTATTTGATAATGATGTTGTTCATCAATAAAAAAAGCACGTGTAAAACTAACAATCTACATCCCAATTGTCAACTGATGTGATACATGATTAAATAAATATCATCTATTTTAACTAAAATAATTGTATTTTATTTTATTTTTTTTTTATAAAATAGGAAAATAAATATATCAACAAATTATCATAAACATGCGATAAATGCATGGGAAAGGCTTCCAGCTTACTTTTAAAAATGCTATTTTATATTAAAATTGAGGGAGTGTAAAAATTTTAAAAATGATTGGATATTATTTTTTTTTTTTTTAAAAATCCTGAAATTAGAAATGTGAGGGGGGAAGAAAATACTTTAATTAGAAGGCAATAATTGGGAGGGGAGTGGATATGGCGTGCGCGACTCCATTGGGTACATCGCATGATTGCCATTAATTAAGGACATTGATTCTGTCCGCAGCGCACCGTTTCATTTCCCTCGTGGACCTCTCTCTCTGTATTCAATTCTACCTATGGATTTCCTCTTTTTTTTTTTTCTAATTTTTAGACTATTTTTTGTTATTTATTTAATTGTAAAATATGAGTATTTATTTCCAAAATTATTATTTTAAAAAATTTCATGAGAAAAGCTTTTCCAGCAAATTTCGTTATTTTTTGCTTTAAAAAAAAAAAAGAGGTTTTAAATTTTTGTTTATGAGAAAAACGTTTAAGTCAACGGAGTTAGCCCCGCGAGTGGCCCACAATAATGTCAGAGCCCCGGCGCTGGATAGCAGGCAGTACTGTGGGAGGATACAACCTTTACCTAGGTGTACGTGTCGTGCAATCAGGAATAAGATGAAGACGTGGCACTGCTCGGTTGGCTGTGATTTTCTACAACGGTTCTCATGTCAGAGTGATGAGTTTGGGACCCAGACTCGCTCCAAAGCACGTTACATTGGGTAGGGCCGCATATTTCTTATTTTTTGTCTATTTAGATTAATAAATTATTAAATAACATAAAATTCATTTCTGTTAAAAAAGATAATTATTATTTTTGTTAATTATTTATATTATTTAAATATTATTATTATTAAAGTAGCTGTTATTTATGGGATGGTTATTATAGTAATTTCCGATGAATTTGGGACTTATTTATGGGTAAAGAATTTCAGACTTTCTCAACAGCCGAAGACTACGTTTTGACTTTCGAGTTGAAAACGGGTGTCACGTAATTCCTTGTTTTGGTCTCTTTCAATGGCAATCTTTAATTAAAAAGAAAAAAGAAAACAGCCGAATTCTTTTACAGGAGATGGATCAAACTTCACATGAAATTCGATTAATTTATAAGCTTTTATTCAAATCTGATGCATGGGTTTGAATAATAAATAGTTTTTGAATTGGATGTTAGCATTTGGCCGTTTGCAGGATATGAGCATAACCATGAGACTATATTTCATAACTGAAAGAAGAAAGAACAAACAATTACAGAGAGCTATTCTGCAGGTCGTAAAAGGAAAAATTATATATATATATAATATACACATATAAGGTAGAATCAAACCAAAGGTCTTCCAATGGGACCCACCTGCAAAACAGTGACAGTGATGGCAGTTTCTTTCTTTCTTTGTTTTTTTTTGCCCTTTATTTTCTTTTCTTTTTGCAGCTCTTCCTGCTCAGCTTCTTCTTCTTTATTAATCAAATCAAATGAATTGATATGGAAATGCCCTCTTCGCTTTCTCTCCAAGATACAAGTTTTTCTTTTATGTGAAAGATCCTTTATTACATAGCTTTCGGTATTCAATGTCTTGCTAGGTAGAGTATCTGCTTGAGCTTCTAATCTCAACCAGTTCTATCAAAGGTCTGTTCTTTTCGTGCTTTGATTATTCTTGTGTATTGATTTAGTTCATTCGGTTATTTGGGTTTTCTTTCTTTATCCTTCCCGGTTGATTTTTTTAGAAGAATTAATGTTCCTGACAATATTGGCTTTTTAAGGAGGTTGGGTTTCTGGGATTTTTTTTACTAATAGATAAAGTCCTTTATCGTATCTGATTTAGCCAAAACTGCTTCTTTCTTTTTGTTTTGTTGTTTCTTTTGGGTCCTGAAGATCTACTTCTGAAGTTTTTTTTTGGAATTTTCGAGTTTCTATCATCTATTTTTGAATTTATTCTGGTATTCGAGCAATTTAGCTTCTCTTCTTTTGGGTTTTGTTGGGATTCTTGTATCATGAAGGAGGTTGAAGAAGCTAACAGAATAGCTGTCGAGAGCTGCCATAGAGTTCTGAGTTTGTTGTCTAAACCCCAAGATCAAGTTGAGTACAGGAATTTAATGGTGGAAACTGGAGAAGCAGTGTGCAAGCTCAAAACAGTTATTTCTCTTCTAAATTCAGGTTTAGGTCATGCTAGAGTTCGGAAATTAAACAACTTACCAACCCCAATATCCCAAAGCATACTTTCTGATAATCCACACCATAGAACAACAGATCATCCATCCAAAAATTGTCAGTTTCTTCAACCTACTAGTTACTTTGATAAGCAACAATCACTTCAGGAACTGGGTTCAAATTCTAAGAATTCACTCTGTCTGGAATCTCCATCTTTAGAGCTTAGTACAAATGGGAAAAACCATGTTCACCTTTCTCAGCAGGCACCTCCACCGCATTATCACTTCCTTCAACAGCAAATGAAACAGCAAGCTGAGATGATGTTTAGAAGGAGCAATAGTAATATTAACCTCAACTTTGATAACTCTAGTTGTACGCCTACAAGGTCATCCACTAGGTCCTTCATATCATCCTTAAGTATAGATGGTAGTGTGGCTAATATGGAAGGAAGTGGATTCCACTTGATTGGAGGATGCGGTGCCTCCGATCAAAGTTCACAGCAACACAAGCGAAAGTGTTCTGCTGGGGGAGAAGACGGGAGTGTTAAATGTGCAAGTCGTGGTAGATGCCATTGCTCGAAGAAGAGGTTAAATCCTTTTTCCTCTTCTCTGTCTTGATGATTCGATTTCAAGATTTTTGTATAGCTAAGCAACAAGCATTTCTGTGTTCTGCTTTCTGTAGTATTATGCTGAATTGTTGTGCTTTTTTGGCAGGAAACATAGAGTGAAGAGATCAATCAAGGTGCCGGCTATCAGCAACAAGCTTGCTGATATCCCTCCTGATGAATATTCATGGAGAAAGTATGGACAGAAACCAATCAAGGGTTCTCCTCATCCTAGGTATTTTCCATCTTTTAATTGCCTATATTTCAAGTGAATTCTTAAGCTGACAAGTGCATACGCCGATTTTCTGAAAGTTCAATGTGTCTGAAGATCTAAATTTGTTCTTGCTGCCATACAATTTGTTCATCCATGGCATCATTTTCATCTTCTTTGATTTCCTACAACTCTTTTATAAGTGCTACAGAAGCTGAACAACAGTACACCATAAGTTTGATCAGTATCTGAGTAGTTCAAATAACAAAATTGGCTCGTAATCATAATGTACTTCCATTACGATTACCTATACGTTGCGAAAATGCACCTTGAGGATAACTTTGGAGAGAGATCTTTAATCAAAAGTGTTTTTTTTTTTTTTTTGAAAACTCTTGTAGGGGTTATTATAAATGCAGCAGCATGAGAGGTTGTCCAGCAAGGAAGCATGTGGAAAGGTGCTTGGAAGATCCATCCATGCTTATAGTTACTTATGAAGGAGAACATAATCATCCAAGGATACCAACTCAATCTGCAAACATATGATTCTCATGTCATTATTCCAATCCTCAATGCTATTTTCTTTTACCATAACTTTATTATATTTATGATTGGCTTATGTACATATTTTGCATCGCTCGAGCTTAGGGCATATCCGGGGTTTTTCTTTCTCTTTTTCACGTTCCAACTCTGCGGGGTTTACTTTCTGAAACCTCACCAGGAATTAGGTAGACGAGCTTGCATTCGAATCACCATTCAGAACAGAATGCATACTTGCAGTTTTTGAATGGTAACAACTCTTTCTTGCCCCTGGCAATCAATGCTCGAAAAGCTTATCGGCTGCTCGCTTACAATGATTACCGGATAGATTGAAATGAACTTAAATGATTACCATTTTCTTACAGTTTGGTGAGCAATAACATTTACTTGGAAGAAGTTACTGATAAATGATGAGTACCATTTTCTTACTGGATAAAATATATGTTCCTTTAACTTAAAATGATAATAGAAAATTATGACTATTTTGGTCACCGTAAAGGGTATCAGTATCAGGATTCCTAGTGGTGGTATGCATCAACGCTTCCACGACCACTTGTACTGCGGTAATCGATCTTGATAGGGGAGTTATTCACGTTTTATCCGAAAAAGAGAGAAGAAAAGCATATATACATAAATGTATATATTCTCCGCATTACAAATCATTATTCTCTCTGACCGGCCAAGCACCCATGCCAAGTGTTAACGTTAACAGCCATAGGCTCAAATCTGACCATTCAAAATTTCCAAATATCAGTTTTGTCAAAATTTCTATCATGGATGATTGTGGGGCAACTTGTTTCTATTAGGTTTATCTCATTCATTATAAACAAGACGAAACCATCAATTACTTCAGAAGCCCCGGCCTACAAGTGACTTATATGTGATAGTCACTTCAATATATACCCTCCCGGATGGAAAACGATTGATGGATGATCCCATTGAAATCAGGATCCAGCAGTCATTTTTGTTGTGCAGCTATGTCTTAAATTGTACCTAATGGATTTACCAAAAAGAAGAGTCTTGTGAAACTAGTTAAGGTAACATTGTTGGAGGAAAAGAAAAGAGCAATGAAACATGAGCTAACTTGAGTACTGGGATATGTCATCAAAAAGGGGCGAAAAAAACACTTGGAACTGCGATGATGAAGCATTTCCATGGGACTGGGTGATAGCGAAAATTGAAAGGTTCTTCTCATTTGAGGGGAATGAACCTGGATGAGTGAGTAGCACCAATACCAGGCCGTCCATGCTTAACAGGCTTGTAAGAGATCGAGAACTCGGCTAGGTAATGGCCTATCATTTCGGGCTTGATTTCGACCTGATTAAAGGTCTTACCATTGTAAACACCAATTACGCTTCCAATCATTTCAGGGACTATGATCATGTTCCGCAAGTGAGTCCTGACAGGCTCAGGTTTCTCACCAGGTGGAGCCTCCCTTTTCTGCAAGTTCAAAAATACTTTTTTAAAACTTCTCTTTGAAGATCAACAGGAACTCATGCTAACACCAAGAACACAAAGGACATCCAACAATACAAGGCATTTCGTAAACTAACATTACTAAATGATGCAGAATCATCAGTTTGTAGATTACAATCCTCCAAAATCAAAGACACTCAAGTTTAAAAAATGCATGTACAATTTAGTGGCTATATTTCTAACATTTCCAAAAGTTTGTTTAATCAATAACTGATGATATTTTTGCAAACAAGTGATCTGGAAAAGTAAAGCAAGGGACTAATAAATGCAAGATGTACGAGGCTGACAGGTACTACTATAGGGACTTTAACAACAACACCATTTAACTGGAGTAACCAAAGAAACTAACAAAGACAGAGACTCTTTAACATGTGCATTTAGATTTCAGGGAAAGCTTCTTAGAAGGGAATTATTTAAAAGATATAATGCATCAGAAAACAATTTTCACTGATCTGAAAAGGTTGCAACTGTACAAGATGTAGATTGATTCAAAATATGATTTCAATAATCACTTTATTGAAAAAACACATATCAATACTTCATTATCATAACGATTCATATCTTTCACCTCATCTTCCTGAAAATTAACTTTCTAAAATGCAACTAATGACTCTACATCGCAAATCAGTGAATCTGTTCGCAGCTCAAATAAACTAAAGTTCTCATGGAATCAAACTCACATTGTGACAACTCTTTCGAGCAATCAATTTCTTATTCTAATTCCATCCCTAAACTAGCATACATAAAATTATCAGTAACATCCTCTCATCTGCCAATCAAACAAACAAAAAAAGAAAGTAAAACACATTCAATAAGACATGAAGCTAACATCATTCTCCAAAATCTCGCTCTCCTTCGACATGTAATCAATTCATCACTGACAGAAGACACCATATCCGTGGAAACCAAACAAAAGGCTAGAAGTAGAGAATAAAATCAAACTTAAGCCAATTTAAAACCTCATTAAATAACAAAACAGACTACTTTAACGAGTATTAAAAATCATACCGCCTTGCGAAGCTTCTTGATCAGAGCCATTGGTTTCCTTTTCAATCCACGCTGAAACCTAAAACAAATTAACACACATATGAAACAAATCAATCACGAGACGAACACAAAAATTGAAGAAAAAATTCAAAGTGACTTGGAATGTGAATTAAAAGTGATATTAACTATCAACCTATAATCACCTTCTGCGAGCGCGAGCAGTAAAAAGCTTAACAAGCTCATCAGTAGACATATCCAATAGAGCATCCAAATCAACTCCTCTGAAGCTAAACTTCTTGAACGTTCGTTTCTTAGGCTGTCCTGGAGCAGCGACGTCATCCACATCCGCCTAATTATCATCACGATCAACAACACAAACAGTCAGCACTATTTTACGACTGATCTTAACAAGATTAAGAGTGCATCAACCGAAAATAAAATCTTGATAATGGCAGACGAGGTCTCACCATGGCTACGAATTTGTTGATAAGGGAAGTTCCTGTTGTCGAACGAGCTTTGTGTGTGTGTAACGTCTAGGGTTTCGATGGTTGCTAACGGCGTGTTTATATGTTACCCGATAAGTCTACAGTGCTCGGGTTTTGTTTAATAATGGGCCGGATCTCCATTGTAGGGGCCAGAACTGCCCATACCCGAATGGAATTCTCCTTTTAATTTTTTAAAATAAAATATTGAAAAAGAATATAATGCTCATTTGGTTTGGAAGATCATTAAACATGTAAACATATTATTTGATTTAAATATATCATTAAATATTTATATAAAAATTTAATAAAAATAAATAATAAAACATATTCATACCAAATATCATAAAAATTTAAAAATAATATATATTAAAAATTTTATATATAAATTATGATATTTTAAATTTTATAAAAATAAAATATGTAGATAATATAAAATTATATGAAATATATTTTTTTTTCTTAATTTTAAAAATTAAATAAAATATTTTATTAAATATATAATTTTAAATATCTCAAATCAAATTCAGATGTTTGTAACATAAAAAAGGTAAAAGATTTGAACAACATATGAGGTGTACTTGTGATATCTTCTGGTACGAATATTTGGATGGAAATCATTATTATAAAGTTAATTTCTATTGTAATTGCCCCCAAAATCCCCATCTAATAATTACATGCCACTTCCTCTGATAAAATATCACAAAAATATTTAGATTATGTAATATTTTATAAATTTTATTTATAATTTAACTAAATAAATAAGTCATTTTATCAAATAAAATACTTCATTTTAAATTATTTTAACTAAATAAACCTTATATTTTCAGTATTTGGATAAATATTTAATTATGATATATCTATAGAATTAGAATTAAAATTAAAATTTAATCATTAATTTTTTAAATATCATTCAGTTAATTTATAAAATATAAAATAATCAAACTTATTAGATCTCTGTAACTTATTCGAAAACGTTAACCAAACTCAGGGTTGTAATTAATAATTTAATATTAATAAAATTATTAATTAATGATAATAGAAATAATTAAATTATGAATATATAAATATTTAATATAACTTATTAATACACATAACACTAAATTTCATTAATTATACACAATTTACATTATATATATAATATAAATAAATGTAAAATTAATAATTATGTTTTAATATTTAATTAATAATATCATATTAATATTATTTAATATTATTTAATATTTATATTTATCTATTTACTATTAATTTTTAGGGTTGTAAACGAATCGAGTCGAACCGAGCTTTATTTAGCTCAAACTTAATTTGTTTATAATTGAGTTGAGTTCGAACCAAACTTTTCAAAATTTTTGATATATTGTGAGCTTAATCAAATTTAATAAATATATTTTTTAATATATATTTTTATTTTTTATTTAAAAAATAAAAAATTATTAATAAAAATATTATATTTTATAAATATTTATAATTTTATTTCAATAATTAAATTAAAAAATATTTTTATATATTTATATGATTATAAACTTATAAATTTTATATTTAAAATTAAATTTTTTACATCAATTAATGAATTAACTTATAAACTTCGAGCTAGTTCATGAATTTAAATGAATCGAATATTATTTAACTTGAATTTAATTTATTTATTAAATAAATTTTATTAAATAAATTTGAACGAAATTTTATTAAATCGAATTTATATCCCGATTAATTTTATTAGGATTATGATATCTTTAATGCTAAGTCAAAATAAACCAAATCAATGCAGTTAGTGAGCGAAAAAACAAAAAAGAAGAACAGTCGCTTTGCTTCTTTACACCTAATCCCTAACTTGTTGACGTGATCATGTGTTTGACTATTGAAAGGAAGCATCCATATTACAGCTGTGTTCTTCATGTTATCACCTTATTACTTGTTTCTTTGAATCCCTCTTCTTTTTTAGACTTTGGATTTGAAAACCAGACAAATAAATATATATATATTTTTTTCGGAGAGAGATTGAATTTATTTTATTATTTATAGCAAATAGGAAAGACATATGTTAATCGAGTTACATGTGCATGGGGAAGCTCTCTTCTTCTTCTTCTGTCTTGTTCTATCCCATCTCTGAAGTTGCTGTATGTCATAATGCACCCACTCGGGAAATTCCTTTGATTGGCATGAGTTAATCTCGAGAAATATTACATTTTGATGAATTCATTAATAATACAAGAATATTTATTATTATTTACATACCACTAATTAATAATAATTACACATTAATTCATATAAAATCTATAAATATTTAGTATTTAGTAAAAATTGATATATATATTACTATATTATTAACATATATATAATTTTAATAATAAAAAATTCAAAATTTGAGGAGAATTATGATCTCCATCCCTTCTATGGTTTCATCATTGATCACATGCATGTATCATCCTACCAAACAACATAATCAATATTAAAATAACTAATGCTGAAATAGAATTTCTAATTGGACCCGAGAAATGATGTTTAAAGAAATATTACTTTGCTCAAACGTAAAGATTAAACAATTTACAATTGTTGACATCCAACTTTCTAGAGATTCAACCGAGCATATCGGTTTAAACTCACCGTTTTAATGCGGGTGATCTTGCAGGTCTCCCTCCACTCCTATCAGCGCTTCTGTCTTTATATGGTTCCGAGCACTCGGAATCTCCTCACCTGGAAGATCTCAAGGAAGCGTTGAAATCAAGCCGACCTGCATGCCGGCTGCCTGTTCTGGTGGCTGCAGATATTATGAGTATGAATGATAAAAACATAAATATAAAAGAAACTAACCATCCTTCAGCAGGGGGAAGAAAACCACAGAGACTATGGAGAACATGAAACCCGTCATGAATCGACATGTATGAGAAACATAGTTAGGGGGAATGAAGCCTGGTCCGAAATCATTCAGCTTCAATCAACATAAGGAATGATATCGAACCAGACAACAATCCCCTCAACTGTCAATGCATGAAAACATATACAGAGAAAGATCAGAGAGAAATGGCATATGGGTCTTGAAGAACTTTGATATGGCCATGCATATCGTAGGGTTCTACATATAATAGATACATATATATATAAATATATATGGCTGCTTCGAGTCACAATATGTCTTTGTTTTCACACGTAGGAAACTGGGGATTCGTTACCTATACCTAAGTTTTCAACTAACCAAAACTTTTTAATTGTTCTTGGGTTGAATAAATCTAACAGCTAACTTTTTTTTTTTCCTTAGAACATCATGATTAATCTTGTCTGAAAAAATTAATCGTCTCCACTGTATGTTGAGGGCGATCGAGGTCAAAACCCAAACAGCTTCTTTTAGTATTTCTAGTCAAACTATAAATTCTGCCTAACAAGCTATACATATATAGAAGAATGCATATTCGAACATCTGGGTAATATTAATACGTAAAAATCATTTAATGCAGAATTAAATCTCGATCATTTATTAAATAAATATTTCAAGATAAGAGAAAAAGTAAGTTTATTTATATTTATTATAATGAATCATTGATAATTGTCATTTTACTTTGCAAGTACGAATACTCTAATCAAACTCATGATCCCAAACATGTAAAAGCAGAAAATGGTGTAATGAATGAGACAGCATATTACCCAGAATTAACTATTCTGTATACAACAGTATTAGATTTTGGATGAGATAGGATAGGAAAGCCCCACAAATTAACAAAACAATTATGATGAGATCCAGCTAAGCCACTCACCATTATTTTCATCATCTTCTGGCTTTAACATTTTCAAAAGAAATGGTTAATATTCCTATGCATCAACAATAATGAAAATATTTAAGATTTATATTTATCGTTTAAATTAAATAATATTTTTTTAATTTTTAATAATTTTTCTTGTTTTATCTATATTATATTTATTGATTTTGTATGCGTGTAAAAACGTAGATGAGTCAATCCAACTATATATATATATATATATATAAATCAAGATTTAAGTTTGATTTTGAAGTTGATTTCATAAATAAATTTAGTTTAAATTGACTCATTAATATATTTTCTAGTAATATATATCTTAAATTTTAAAATGGATCCACGGAGAATAAATTGATATTTAAAAATTTAATAAAAAGATTTATCCAAATGGAACTAAAAGATCATCCAAAGGGCGATCATTTGAAGCAAAAATCAGAAACTTGTGAAGGAAAGAGAGAATCTTCAACAGAAAACATATATGAAGTTAAAATAGACTTTTTGGGTCCCCTTTGTTTGGAATTGTTGACAGAAATAAAGTAAACTTGATGAAAAGTTCAAAAGAAAATTGTTAGATCTAGCTAGGAAACCTGTACCATCAATTGAACATAGGCCAAATCAATTAATTGCTGACCAATCAGTATGAGGAGTTGACCAATCAGTATGTAATGATTCTTTGTGCACAGAAGTGTACAGGCTACGCAGGAACCTGAGGGATTGAGAGTGTCCAGATTTACCTCCTCTGGGGTCCTTAGGATGGGGTCTTAGAGGCTTAAAATTAGTGCGACGTAAATCGGGAAAACTAATGTAATCAAAAAAAAAGAAAAGGCCAAATGGAATCATAGCTCGGACTTTAATACAAATTTCGCCATATCAAAATGGCATAAAAGTCAAATAACCTTTATTAATAGCTTTCTGTTTCTACATTTCCAGCAACCCTTCTAGCTGCACATTCACAAGCTTCCCATGCTTCAATATTAGATTTAGTTTTATTCGATTCTGATGCATATAAGGAATCGATGTTATTTATTTTAAAGGGTGTCGATAAAATATTATTATTATTTTATTATTAAATTAGTGATAAAAAATTATTTATCATTGTATTTATCATAATTTTAATTATCTGTCATGAAATTAAAGATGAATCATTATCATTAATTTAATTTAATGATGAATATAATATAATTGGATGATTGGATGTGTTGATGGAGAAGATGCATGTACAATTATTAAGCAATAATTTGGGTAGCAATATGTCTAGTATAGTCTAATGGGTAGGTCTCTATTTTGTACTATTTGTTAAAAATAATGCTGATATGATCTAACATTGCCCATCAGAAAAAAGACAATAAGTGTAAAAAGTGAAGTCCAGAACCTCTTGTTTCAACAAGGAAATTGATTTCTATGAGTTGGGTTTATGTTTTGGAGCTCTTATGTTTGTCAAGGCATCTCCACACATATATTTATACGTTCATGAATGAATGAAAACCCATATAAAGGGCAGCAAATGTAAGTAGTAGATGGGCATGTCTTTACCCTTTATGAGAAATATATATATATATATATATATATCGAATAGAACAAATATTTATCATTTCAATTTAACTAAACTCAGGTTTTGTTAATCTTATTTTAAAATTAAAAACCAAGCTAGGTTAGGAAGCTAGAGTGGATTAAAAATGATAAAATTAATAGCTTGTGGGTACCAAGAAATGATATGTTAGCCAGAGAGCGAGCATTGGCGCAGCAAGTTATGACCCATTGCAGTTCTTGCCAAGGAAATAATATATTCATGTAAATGTTGGTCCGAAGGGTTCAAAAATGTCTGCCTTGACCTTAATACTTGTGCATTTACATTTCAATTATTATGGGTATCTGCTCAATTAATAAATCCCAATAACCCTTTGTTTTTGTGGAATTTTTTTTTTATATTAAATTCAAATTATTTAAAATATTTCGACATTTTAGATCATTTCATCTTTGTTTGCATCGTTACTACCATGTCATTTTTTTAAAAAAATAATATTTAAAATATTTATTTTATTTTTAAATTTTTTAAAATAATATATGTTTTACTAAAGTTTAATTTTAATTTTTATATAATAAATAATTTATAACCATTATAATATTATATTAACACATTTACCATTATTGTTGTTGTGGATTATCATTATCATTGTTGTTACTATCTTCATCATTATTGTTAATAATAATAATAATAAATATAAAAATTCATAAATGTAAAAAGGTAAAAATAAAAAAATTAACAAAATATAAAATAAAATACAAAAATTAAAAAAATAATATATATTTATTTTTGAAAGCTTATCATTTATTTTGTTGATATTTTTATTATTTAAAATTTTTAAATTTATGTATTATTTTGACGGCAGATATATGTGTACATATATATATATATATATAGTATTTAATCTATATGATAAATATGTATATAATATAAGATATCTATATATTTAATATATGTATATATCATATATTAGTATATACATATATACATATTTATTATCGAAATTATATATGAGAAAAATAAATATTAAAAAATTATATATATTGATCAATAATTAATATAGATTCATAGTTGGTTTATCATATAAAAAATCATATATTAATAAAAAAAATATTATTTTTGATAAAATTTTTAATTTATATGATATTTTTACAAAATAAAAAATAAAATCCATTAGTGGCGGGTTGGGCCTAGATATGGAGGAGGCATAGAAATGTATTTCTTAGGTCATGACGGATCAGCCCAATACTCCTCCTTACACGATATTTCAGATTAATTATAAAAACGACGAGCCTCATTTTTTATTTTATAATTATTTTAAATAATTTAAGTTTTATATAAAAATATTATTTTCTATAAAAATATCTAATTTTCAAGTTAAGTATGAAGCAAAATTTATGATCAAGTAATCAACTAAAAAATTTTCTTTTAATAATTTTAATTTCTTATTATTTAAATTATAATATAGGTTTAGTGATAATTAATTAATTAATTAATTTAATATTATATTTGTATTAAATTATTTTACCGACAGACAACAATAAAAAAATATAATCTTAACCAAAAATTTTCAATATTAATATTTAATTTCTTAAGGTATGTTTGAAGATGTATAAATTATATATAGAAAAATAAAAACGAATAATTACATATCTGATCCATAATTTTTTTTAAATATTTTATTTGATTTAATAAATAATTATACTATAATTATTTGCTTTAATTAAATAATGAAAATATCTTCTAATATATTTGATCATATTTATTAAAATATGAAATGATGTTAATACCTATAATCTAACCATAAATATTTAATCGACCTGTAATTTATAAAATATTGTACAATTCATATGAAAGTCAAACCAAACGTGGTCCTTCATATGTAAGGATAGGGAGAAGCCCTCTATGGAAAACGACAATAAATATAATATTTATAAAATAAATGGTGATGCGAGAGACACGTGAATGCTAATATTCAAAGAAGCCGGCGAGGCCCCGACTGTGCTACGACATTTGATCCCTTTCCTTTAACATTGTAGGTAAGAATTCATGGATGGCTGGAGCTAGTCGGGGAAAGAGAACTTATATATGTGAATAGTATTGTGTTGAAGGTAGGAACTCTGGTCACTAAAGACTTTCGATGTAACAGGGTTCCAGTTCGGATCGATAGCATCGTTCGAGTTCCTTAAATCGTATAATTTATAAAAGAAAATAAAAAAATAAATATATAATAATATTATTCGTATTTGTAAGTTGTAATTTAATAATGTACAACTCATGATTGATTCTATTGTTGAGTTATTACGACGTGTAGTTTTTATCAACATTATTGCTAGAAATATATACATGGTTTTGTTGGTTGACTCCAAAATTAATCACAATATGTAATTTTTTTTTCATTAAAATTAACAAATTTTCAATATTTATATTTTCACATTTAGATACTTAACTATGCATTTAAATATAATTTTAATTAATTTTTGAGATTAGTGACTATTTACAATAATTTTTTTTATTATAAATCGAGACCTTTTCAATATTTATAATATGTATAAACACAATAACATAAATAAAACGTTTCTGTATTTTTACCCTGAATTTCGGCAGAAGAAACACGTCTAACGTGGACACGTCAATGAAACGTAAATACGCCCCACTAAAATATCATAAATTATGTAATTCATTTTAAAATAAATATTTTTGATTTAATATAATATGGTCAGACACTTCACCTGCAAGGATTGGGATAAGCTTTTGTTTCATATTATAAATTTATTATGTTAATTCTTATTAAATATTAAATATATATTAAATATTATTTATATATTAATAATTAATAATTATTATATATTAATTAATATAAAAATATTTAATATTTAATATTCGCCGAAAATTGATATAATTATAATGATATTTTTATTATAATAATGGACAAATAGTGATATAAGACACGTGCATGTGCGTTATTCAAAGAAGTCGGCAAGGCCATGACTTTGCTCCAATTAATTTTGATTTTAATTTTAATCTTTTTTTATCTATAAAAAGCATGCGTTATTAGCAATATTATTCACTGTGTCAGTATATTGGTGAGGAGAGAGTCGGATTTCTGCAGAGATCGCAACAATGGCTGGTCAATGTCGAGGTAAGTATGATATTTTGAGAACTGGAAGCATAGTTATGGATCAATATCTTGTGGGTTTCAACGTTTTAGTGAAATTGTTTGCATGGAAACGTTGCAGGTAAGAACTCGTGGCCGGAGCTAGTCGGAGAAAACGGAGAGAAAGCGGCTGCTATTATTGAGCGAGAGAACAAGCATGTGAATGCTACTGTGTTGAAGGTAGGAACGCCGGTGACTAGAGACTTCCGATGTGATAGGGTTCGGGTATTCGTTGATGATCATGGCTGCGTTGCTCAAATTCCCACGATTGGATAATTTATGGAACAAGATGATAAAGTGAATTATGTAATAACACTATCTATGCTCGTAAGTTGCGATTTAAGAAATAAATAAATAAATATTATGAATAAATGTTCTTATCCATATGAAGCAATATTGAGAGAGTGGTAGGGAAAAAGGGAGGAGTGACGGCTGCTATTATTGAGAGAGAGAGAGAGAGAGAGAACAGACATGTGAATGCTGTAGTGAGGAACGTAGGAGGTCCAGCCGCCAACAACGACTTCCGCCGCTGCGGCACAAGGTTCCGGTTGTAACTTGAAAACTTGCAAGAATAGCGTGCCCTCTTGCAAGAACAGTTGACATGTAATTCATACAAATAGAAAGGTGGCCATTGCATGCAAAGACTACGTGTCAGCTCCCATGCAAAAGCTACCAGCTCCGTGAAAACACTTGTCTTCAACCTTCAGATCAAACAGAAGTTTCTCTGCAATTTCTTTTGTCCAACGACCGGTTGTGTCATAACCCAAAAATGATAAATGAATAACATTATTACTTTCTTCCTCTCCCTTGTCTCATATCATTTGCTAATTTATCTCATTTAACACATCAAAATTTGAGAAATGTTAATAATATTAATTTATAAAATTAATAATAAAATACATATTTCATAAAATGTGGGATGGAAGTGAATAAAATAATTTTATTGGGAAAATTAATATTTTTCCAACTAGAGCTACAATATTACGGGCTATAGTGCTGGGCTTTCTAGCTTCAACTCATGGGCTTCGTATTTCCCTTAATTTTTAGAGATAATTAGAAAAATAATTAATTTCTCATAAATAATCGTATAAATAATAAATGATTTTAAAATTATTTCTATATACTAAAATTTTTAATAAATTTATTTAAATATTTGTTAACTTTATATTAGAGTTTGTTAAAATATGAAAATCATTAGTTTTAAAAATTCTATCATTTATGCAAATTATTTTTAAAGTAGAACATTTTCATAAACTAAAATATTAAAAATAATAAATGAAATATTCAGAAGAAATACTATAATTTAATAAATGGAGAAGACCTGAAAATTAATAATAAGTAGGAGAATTATAGTTGTAGATAAATGAAACACAATTAAATAATATATAAATAATTAATTTTTTATTTTGATTTATTATTTCATATAATAAATATGTTACATTGTATGATTTTTTTAATAATGACAAATATGAACCCAAATAAAATATAAAATACGATTAAAATGAAGTTAAAAATAAAAATTAAATAATGTAAAATTAATATAAAATAAATTGAAACGTCTAATCCATGACCCTTTATCCAATAGCAAAGCACTTTCTATAAGTATCAAGCTTGTAGGGTTCCTTGCATTTGGAAATCCTATGACGTAAGCAAGTCCAAGACATCCTTCCTGCATGATTCGGATCCCTCTTGGATTGTTGATCATATATTTGAAAAGTATGTGATATGGTACGTCAGTTCCCCGCTTCATCCAAAAAACTTGCATTTCTGAACTGTTCAAGAGATTGGATTCAGCATGATATTCATGTCAGTAATGCAGATTTTCCTGAAGTGCATTCAGATGCAGTTGTTTTTGCAAGCACCCATGTGGGTGTCGAAGAACTGTTTTATTGGGAACTTTTAACTCGACGAAGTTTCAGGAATCGTAAGTAAATATCGGTTATATACTTTATAGGGCTTTGAAATTCTTTATTTAAGTGTGCAGATAAAAGGTGATAATAAAAGATTTAAAGTGAAGGCAGTAAGTCGTAAAACGGCTGGTTTGCTTTAGGATGTGGAGGATAATATGGGCGGGCAGGCAGATTTCCAAGTGGAGTGGCTTTGATGTCTACCAATAAATTGAAAAGCCTTGAAGGGTATGCTCTCTTCCCCCCTTTTTGTGATGCCTCCACTTGCAGATGTCTTATCTTTATTGGCCTTTCAATTGTATTGTATGCTTTACTTTATATATTAACGAAAAGATTTGGAGCAAGTAAGAGAAAGAGAAGCCGAAAGGATCAGATATCATAATGAACAGCTGAAAAGGCTCAGTTAACCTGAAAATAATCAATCAATTGATTAACTAATGAACCATCGGACTCTAGCCACTGCTTTTTATGGATAAAAGTGCACAAAGTGCTCTTGCTTTATAAATGAAATGCCACATGCCTTCCAACCTTATTGGCCAATTAATCTAGAATCTCTGCAAATATACTTCATGCCTTCGGCGATCACTTGATTTTCCCTTTCCATTATTTTAATGTTTTAACTTTCGTCCTGATCGTTGATTTTGACGGATGCCTTGTCTTTTCCATGAAAGCTATCATGAAAAATGGTTCTTTTTCATTTGTTTTGGAAATGTCCATTTAGCCACCATAAGTGGAGTGCAATTACAAATTAAATAACACTATCCAAATCATCTTCATCTCATTATCACCGTCTAATATCCCTCCATATTTAATTGATATTATATTTTTAATATAATTTATTAATTTAATATGAATATGATATGAAAAGAATAAATTTAGATTATTTATAATTAAGTTTGTGTTGTATTTATGTGAACTTATTATTAATACAATAAAATCATATTATATTATAAATTTATCCTTTAATTCAATTTAAATATAACTATAAATTATCATGTTACATGGAGTTTTATCTATTAATTTTTTAAGATTATATGATTTTTATTTTATTTTTATAGATTAATTGTATCATTTTATATTATATAGATCATTTTACATCAAATGATAAGATGATATGAAATGTATAATACATGAATCAATCATGTCAAATGAATAATGTCAAGTTGACCTAATATATAAGTTAATCATATTAAATGAATCATATCGTATTATTTGTCAACTTTGAATCGGGTTCATGTTTAGATTTTTAACTTAATTAAAATTTCAGATAATATTCAAATTTACTTTAAATCTATTAATGCAATCCAAATATAACTCATTGATTCAAATTACACACTTAAATTCTATAAGAATCAAATTATAACAGAAACCATATTGCCGTTGAGGATTCTTGCCGTTTATGATCTAGAAACCATATTAGTGGACTTTCCTTATTATTCATCAGGGAAGCCTTAATGAGGATGGTTACTTGTGGAATTCAGTTTACTTGCTTTATTTAATATCATAGAATAACCCTTTGAAGCCTTTTCCATGGCCAATGCCACCAATCCTCTTATCAACATCATAATCATGCATTGCATTTTATGACTCAGCTAAAATAATCTCTACTCGATTCATGAACTTTCATTATTTAAAATGAGTGAAATATCTAATAATAATTTATTTTTTTTATTTTAAGAAAATATGGAACCAATTCAATATTTTAAGAAAATATTGAATTTTTGGGTTTATTATGTTTATATTTCATGTAGAGTTTATTGTTGAAGGCAAACATTATTGGATCAAATTTTAATTTTTAAAAATAATCATAAAAATGAATAATTTTATTTTATATTTTTAATATATTTAAATCATTTTAAAGATTTTAAAAAATAATAATTTTTTTTATGAAAATAATAACTTTTATAGTTAACCGAATAAATCTATAACAAATATATACATTTTTGATTTACAGAAAACCTAATTTAAATATTATTATAATTGAACTTATTTTATTTTGATATTATTATAATCTATTTGTTCCTTATATGATTAATTTACGTATAATATTTTCAGAAAAATTATGAACTATCATTTTGAGAAACACTTGTATTTTTCGACAAATTATTCACAGTAACTATCAAATTTAAAAATTTTGTAATGATATTTATTTTGCTTGTAAGATTAATATATACAAGGAAGAGGGGTCAATGATGACATATCTCTTAGGATTTAAATACAATAAAATGTTTGGAAATTTAGTATTTAATTAATCAAATAAATAAATATAATTATAAATATAATTTAAGCATTGTGGCTTGACATTTGATATTAATCAAAAGTAACTTGGCACTACACACATGCTATGCATTCTGAAAACTACATGACTATATAACGACACATACATAAACAATATAAAAAGTTGGTTGCAAAATCCAATTTTATATGAAATTCAAGAAAGGAGACCAACACTTTGATCTTCTATGAAGAGTGTGTGTATATGTATGTGTATATATATATATATATATATATATATATATATATATAGTTATTTTTATTATGTAATTCATTGTTTATTTATTTTATAATTTCTAACTTTAATTTTGATTATTTGGTCATGCTCATTAAAAGAAAAAGAAAATATCGATAAAATTGAATCAAAATAAAAATTATAATGAATTTACGATTAAAAAAAATTCATTATCATTATTTATTCATAATTTTTATAATTAATTTGTAAATGATCAGGAACAAAATATTAGCACTACTGCAATGGTCTCGTAGTATCGGAGTTATATAAAACCCTAATGACAGCCATTTGTTCTTCATTCTCCACCTATTGGCTATATAGAGTAACTCTGCCAATGAAAACGATTTACAAGATCAGAACTATGATGATCATAATCATCCTCTTCATCATTCTTAACGTGAAACCTGCAGCGGTTTCAAGGGTATTGAAGGAGGAGAATCAAATTGGTAGTAAGGGCGCTGCTGCAATAGTTCCGCTAGCAAGAGGCCCCCCATCATCAGGTGCTTCTTCTTGCAGTTACATAGTCAATCATGAAGGCCATTGTCCAATTGGTGATCAGATAATTAGTGAAAATCGTACACTTCCCTCTCCCTCTGGTGCAACTATTACAATCTCTCCTTGATAAAATTGCTGGTAATGATGCAACTATGTCATCAATAAGATGTCATCTGTCACCTGGGTGATGATCACGTTTATCCATATAGGAGAAAGATATGTCTATATATGCATGTCTCCGTGTATGTATGCGTCTGTATGTATCCGTAGGCATGTTTCTGCCTTTCCATTAATTTGATGTTCTGTTTTTGTGCATGAACTGAACTGTTCGATATTATATATATATATATCCTCCACTCTATTATCTCATCTAATAATTTGTTGATGCAACTCATTAATCTCACAACAGCAGAGATGATTTCACCTCTGATGGCAACTACAAAGTTTTGATATTTGAAAACCAAAATTCTGGAAAAAAGGGAATCAAATGAGGAACCTTCCTTTTTGTTTAACAAATAAGATACAGTCAGCCGAGGCACTATCCATGCGCATAGAACTGGTTCTCTTTTTCCCTGTTAGAAACCCTAAGCACCGATTCTGCAGGGTGTTCTTCAAAAAGACAAATTTCTAAAGAAACTTGCTGAAATTCAAGAAAGTTTCCTATGCAATAGTACGGAAGGATACCTTCGTTTTAGTTGTTTTTATTGTCATTATAATTCATTTGTTGGTTTTATAGGGTTGCTATTCTACGTAATTTCTCCTACTGAATACAGCTTTGAAGCTCCATGGGCGTTGACATAGTGTGTAATCTCTCATTCCTTGGTTGTTGCATTCAAGCTGTTCTGCACTGCGATTCATTTAACATATTAATCTCCATATACTTACTGGGTAGCTAATGTCAGGAAATAACACCAAATTTATGTGAAACTATCTTGTTGGACGAGTTATCAGAGTAGGATTCCTGGTGCATGAGGGAAGAAAAACATTACATACACAGAGAGCTGCGAGTTATCAGAGAAGACAAACCCACGAAATTTAAATATTATATCAAACAAATCATCTAAATTTAAAATTAAATTATTAAATATATATTTATAATACTTTTCTGTATTTAATACATGCATGATATATGTGGACAAGTAAACATCCATCCTATTTCTCCGGGAGTTGATCAAATAAAATTAAGGTATCAACTGTCACGTTGAGGCCATTAGCAGGTCGGCTGAATCCTTTCAAGGTCAGGAATCCACTTAAATGGATCTAGTTGAGAATATTAAATTATGGTTTAGATCCGGTTATTCTTGTCCTCGTTCTAACAAAAGTAAAAGGGTTATAACAAGATTCTTGTAGGGTTCTTCTAGTAGATCAACTATTTTATCTTATCATGTATAGGAGAAAATTATTTATGTAAAAAATTAAATTAATGATCCAATAAATTCATTTTATTATAGCTATTTGATCACTTTATTACTTCTTATTTATTAAAAATGAGTCGATAAATTCATATTTATTAAATACTTTTAATTAAATATTATTTGTTTCAATGTTTTTAAATTCAAATTTTTATTTAACAAATCATTAGTAGTTAAAGTTTGAACATAATGTAAGATTAGGATTAATGATTTATTTAAAATAACAACTTTAATGGAGATTTCGTTCCTTCTGTACTTCATGTAGACAAGTGAGGCTAGAAAACAATTCTCAGAGATTTCATGCGCTAAAAAAGAAGATTTTTGCCTTCGCTATAAACCAAAACCTCCTCGTCATTACTTCCAAAATTACCATTAGTGGGATAATTAATTAATTAATTAATTAACGACCATAATCTTTGTTTGCCCTTTCAGGTGGCTCATGTGGGTGCCACTTGCCAATGGTGGCATGCCCCATTCTCACTTTGACATGCCAAACTCAAAATCCATGAACAAGATATTGATATAAACTTAACTTTATCAAATGAATTGATGAAATCAATTTCATAAGAATTCATTCATATTTTTTTATACATATTTAATATTGATTTTTATATACATATAAAATATAAATAATAATAAGATGTAAAAAATAAAAAATATATAATCATACAAAAATTAATTGGTTTAATTTGAAATTCGAAGTTATGTATATTACAACGTACGAGTCATGCCATGCATTGCCCATCTCCCACGCAAAAGCTAATTTTCAAAATGTCAAGTAATGGTATGCGGTAGGCACATGGTTGAATCCAACCTTAGCCTTTTACTATGAAAGCATCTATGTCACGTGTTATGCGGCAAGCAAGTCTTCATATTGATCCCTGAGAATGAGAATAGCCCTCCGACCACGAACCCATAATCAAAAAACTTTGAACCAAGAAAATATACCAATGTAGACTTTTCATGTACCCATTAAATTCATGAATCGGGTATGAAATTTTTTAATTTATTTTATGTTTATTGATTTAATTTATATAATAAAATTAAAATATTATATTCAAAAAAGAATAAGAATAAAATATGGTATTGTATTAACAATAATTAAATATAGTTCGGAAATAGGTAATTATATGTATTATTGTTATCAACTTATTTTTATAATCATTTAAACTCATTTTCATTTTTATATAGATGAAGTTGAAATTAAAACCCTCCTTCCAATTATGATTATATACCAGGTAATATTTAAATAAATAGTTTTTAGAAAATAAATGTTTAGATTTAATTTATATTTTTATATATATCAATAAGAATTTATTTATTTTGTATATATATTTATTTTAGATTTTAATCAAAAATTCTAAATAAAATTTTACATTCATTTGAAATTGTTTGTGTTTTATTATTATTTAAAATCCAACTTGCAACAATAATAATAATATAAATTTGCAAGTTCATAATAAAAGACAATGAATTCTAAGCCCTAAATTGTTTTTTATTCATATTTTATAAATTATTTTTATATTTTTTAAAAAATTAAAAACAAGAAATTTTAAATTAAATAAGCTTGATATCATGAATTTCAAGTCAATAGCAACCTAAATGACTTTAAATCTTTAGTAAATATTTATTTATATTTTATGTATTGCTTTTAAAGTGTGTGTGTATATATATATATATACACACACACACATAGAGACACTATTTTATCGCACTATATCTACATGAACTCTTAACGTATGATTTTGGCACATGACTAGCCATGAACAATACACAAGTTTTACGACCCAGGTGTAAACCGAAACTCGTACACCATGTACATCACTTTTTCTATATATATATATAATACAGATACACACTCATATTTATAGACACGGACACTGGAGGATCCAGGACGTGCGTTTGATTAATTCTAAATTACATGCTTCAAGCTTCAAATTTAAACCCATGGCTCAGTCAAAACGTTGAAGTACTCATGGCTCCTCTTATACTATACAACCAGCGGTCAAATTGCAGCCCCCAGTGGAGACCTTTCTCTTTCTAGCCTCTCTCCCTTTCCCTATATATATCTTCGTGTAACATCCCTTTCTCTTCATCATTACAGACATCAGAATTACTATTTTTCAAGTGAGTAGTTGCATATATACGCATCATTCGTCTTTCTGTTTATCAAAAACCAAAGAAAATGAAGATGGGTTCCTCTTTCTTTTACAAGAAAAACGTTTTCTTTAGCCTATTTTTGGCTGTTTCCATCTTCTTGGCTTCGATACAGCCTGGTTCAATGAGGCCATTAGCAGAGGAATGGCTGAAACAAGAAAACAGCATGGTGTTTCAATTCCTGAAATCTGGTAAGAAACCTGGCCCAAATGCATGCAGTAATATCCCTGGTGGTAGTGGAATTTGCAGCATGCAAGTCGCT
The DNA here is from genome assembly GCA_948192965.1 of Dalechampia spathulata. Taxonomy (NCBI): domain Eukaryota; kingdom Viridiplantae; phylum Streptophyta; class Magnoliopsida; order Malpighiales; family Euphorbiaceae; genus Dalechampia; species Dalechampia spathulata. The sequence continues at coordinate 24,365 of CANYBF011392589.1, read as the reverse complement.
GGCAATGTTGTCGGACGTGCGCCTTCTTCTCCTTCAAAATTCTCTAGCCTTGTCATGGGTGATGGTGTGGATAATTCTGTTTCCATGAAGAGTTAAGTTCAGTGCTGATAAACCCAAATTTCTTCTCAACAATCAGCTCAACGTTGGCGATCAGTAAAGCATAATCTTCCCATTACATCCATCTTTTCTTTTGATTTCCCTTTCTTTCATTCTTTCATTGTAAAAATTTAATCTTTTCTTTTTCCTTGGATGGGAGCAAACCCGTCTCAAGTAATTGAAAAGTTACCTTCTGAACTTGATTTAACATTTTAATAAAAAGTAAAAAAGAAAGTGAATGAAATCTTATGTTCATCATCGTCATCATCATGAACAAAAGGTGAATACATTGTTTCATTTGATCCATGTGCTTCCGGTTTCTGCTGAATATATATGAAGCTGCATGATGTTTTGAATGTCGTCAGAAGGAACAGCTACAAATCCTTGTACATATTAGATAATGAAACACGGTATGTGCAGAGGAAAATGTGAGGATATTTAAGACTTCTCCAACCTCTAGGCATGAGAAGTCAAGCTAATTAAAATGACAAAACAAGAAAAAAAAAAAGGTGGAAGTCAAGAACAGAAGATGAACTTGGAATTCAGGTAAAAAGGAAACAGGTCACAAACCAGTCAGTGCTTCATGCTAAGAACATGGAAGAGTGAAATCGCATCCCGCAAAGGAATTCAGAGTGAAGCTAGCAATGCGAAAAGATTAAATATAAAACTATGATAAATGTTAAAAAAAAATCATAGAATACTTCAGTTTTTGATAATTTTTAACATATAAATCATATGAATCCTCAGTACCCTTTCGAAAAAAACTCTGAATACTCAGTACCCTTTGGAAAAAAACTCTGATGAGTATTTAAAGTTATTATAGACATAAGATTTAAATTTAAAATCTTACTTAAATGAGTATCAAATTCTTATCATTAACCTTCTTTGATATGAATTCTATTAAATATATATATATATCATGATTTTATTTGAGAAATTATGTTTATTTAAAAATTGATTTTATTTAAGAAATTAAGTTTATTTAAGAATTAATACGATATAATTACGTTTATAAGGATGTAATAAAATTGATTTATTTAAAAATGTCTGGAGCAATTTCGTCTGTAGCACACTATTCTATCGAGTAAAAGGCTGCGGCAAATCCTGAACCGGTTTACAAATATAGCAACCAATATAAGGTCAACCGGTTTACAAATATAGCAACCAATATGAGGTCAACCGGTTTACAAATATAAATGCAGGAAGTTCAGAGCAAGGGAAAGTCTAGAGCAAAAAATGCATGAATTTCATGGGCACCCACGATATATATAGCACAGGGCCTATGAAACACATGGTCGAAGAATTCCTTGGAATTAAAAAAGGAATAAACGTGAAATTGAAGTTTGAGCTGAAAAATTATGGCATGAAGCAGTGATTTCACGTTATTATACTATATTATATTCACATGAGACATTCCCACATCCATAATTTATATTCATTTTTAGTAATTATTAATTATTTTATTAAAATTTAATTTATATGATTATTTATTAATTATTATTTAGTTTTTTTTTTCAAAAAAATCCTGAATTCAGAAGAAGCCCAGAAGTTTACGAATGATGTTGTTCCATGGTCAAGCGTTTTCCATTTCCAGGCAGCTGCCATGGCGCATCAGCTATGACAGGACTACGAGACTTGACCATTTTAGTCTCGTCAAAACGTCAAAATCATATGCTTCATATACGGGACAAATTTACCAGAAAATGGATATATACCGAATTAATCATCATTTATAATATATCAAATTTGAATATATATTTTTTATTTTTTAATATGGGATTCTGATGCATGTATTACTTACTGTTTCCTGCTGTTACGTATTATTTGTAAATTTCTTGATTAACCTGTGATTAAAAATAATATATAACATAAGGATCATAAGGAAACGTAATTATATGTCTTGATAGATGGCTTGAAGCTGTTAATTATATATAAGCAATTTCTCTGATCATTTTGCCAGACAGTTTATTGTAAAATTAAAATAATAACAATAAAATATTGTGAAATATTCCATAAAAGATCAGTAAAACTTTGATGCAGTACAAAGAAAATTATAAATTTTAATGCATAAAATGCTGATTATATTAGTCATTTTAGCAAAACCTTCGATCATTTACGATTAGCTGACATTGCCAGTGCAGGAATCAAGCGACTTTGCTAGTACGGAGTCGGAGGAGGATGAACCGCCACTACACGATGCCCAGCATAGTTCTTTTGGCCGATGCATGGAGGTCCGTTTCCGGGTATTTGGGTGCAGCCGCTGGCACCCCCTTCAGGAGGACCCCTACTCAGAGCCTGTAATTCAACAAAATTTTCCACAACCACCTGCCATTTTCCCTCATCTTTCTCGTATATAGCCTGAGAAGGAACCCTAATGGCGTCATGAGCTTGCATGTGCAGAAGAAAAAACACAGTTGTCGCCAAAATAAGAGCGAGGAAATGCCTCATATTTAATTAAGCTAATTGGTATCGTAAGATGGAGAAGGGTTTTGGTTAATGAATATTTTCCCCTACTTGCATGCATTTATATACATGCATGGCTTCAGTCTTTCTTCCCTTTAATTATGAAATTTGATCCTAAGGGTTTCTGACTACTGACTTTAACAAAGAATAAGAATAAACATATTTAACATTTTCAAATATATCCACGAATTAAACTCTAAATATTAACTTTTTATAATTTTTAATTTGTATTATAAATATTATATAATTAATATTTAAAAATTATACAAATATTTATAATATTTAATTATAATTTAATTCATTTATTTTTATTATAAAATAATTAAAACATAATTTACAGATAATATTCCGAAGAGAAACGTGTGAAGAAAAAATGGTCATAATTTTGAACAGAGAAGCAATGGGGATTGATGTTTGGTGGTATGGTAAGATGGCAAAGTTCCATGCACGGCAAGATTAACATTCTTCCTGCCCCAACAAGGCACTTTGACATTCATTACCAGAATGCATGACTATGACTCCAGCAACCTCATAATTAATTAATTAATTAATTAATACTAGGAAATTTTTGAAAAATAGTAAAAATATACATAAATATATCATATTTTTAAAATTATTATACAAATAACAGATTTTGAAAAAATATTTATAAAAATAATAATAATGTTTGAATTCTAATAAAAGTTTTAATCATTCAATATCAATATCCCCCATTACTTTTATTTAATTGGAAAATAACATAAACTTTCTTTCTTCTATACAAGTAGTTTCATCGTATAAAATTATTTTAATTTTTTAATATAATATTAAAATATGTAAAATTTAATTAATCAATGTATAGGTTAGTGGGATTGACATATTCCCAACTAACGTATTAAATTAAATTTGTAATGAATTTCCAAAATGGTATTTAATATGTTAATATTTAATCGTTCATGATATTCATACGTTAAATGTATAATCGATTCATTAACTTTATAATTTATCTGTAAAGTGGAATGTGATCAAAATGATACAGCAAATCTGTGTATGAACTTAGAGACATGCATGGCTGATTACTCGAGCTATACGTAAAGTAAAGTACCCATTAGCTGAACAGAGCGGAATCAGTGGAGCCGAGCATCGTTAATGGAGGAGGAGAGGAGGACCCATCAACAAAACTGTTTTAAGTTTTTGTAATTCAACTGGGAAATCAACTGAAATCTTCATGCCAAAAAGTTCTTAGAGTGGGCTTAATACTAAGCGCAAGATTGGTTGTAGTATTCGAGCAAAACACTGATGACAAGGTAGTGAGAGAGAAGGAAGTAGTGGCCATGGTGATAGATGAAGAATCAGCTGAAGAAGAAGAAGAAGAAGAAGAAGACATGGTGAAAAATCAACTTAAGAAGAAGTGATTTGCTCTGATACCAGGTAAAGTTTTCGTTTTATAATACTCGTATTCACTGGTAAGATTGATATTTTGTAGCTTTGCTTTCTATACTCTCTGCCGATTGCTATTTATAGATTATTTTCATGTTAATTCTATTCCTAGCTATATTTGGATCAAAAGGGGAAAAAGGGAAAAACCCGCCAAGCAACAAAGACCACACCACAGCGAGAAGCAAGGTGGCACAATTCAAACCATGTCAGCACCCACAAATCAAGCATATCAATACAATTTCCGAAACCGGGAGAAAATGTAAGTCTTGTTATTTTTTTTTTTTTTGGGTTTTCCCCTTTTCAAATTCCTGTTAGAAGATTGTCTTTGTCTTTCTCTTCAAATGCTTGCTGGTTTTCTTGAATGAATCGACAATGGTAATCAATTTTGCCTTTTGATTTTGATTTTCTTCTTTTTCTTGTACAGCATTGTTAACATGTTGCTCAGTTTTGAAATTCATTATTAATGGTGAAATAGTGATGATTTCTGTGTTAAATCATTAGCAGTGTTGAAAGTTCACTCGCTCTGTTTCATGCATATATGATTCGCATTAGGTGAAAGAACAATGTTAGAGATTTGATACTTGCATTTGAAACAGACAAGATTAAACACAAAATTTGTTTAGTAGGGGCGAAATTTGAGGATTTTGGAAGCTAATTACAGGTTTCAATTTCGATTGGTGAAGGTTTTGCCTGCGAACATTGAAGTTGGTTCCCATATTTGGGTTGGAGATTCTGAAGTAGCATGGCTAGAGGGAATAGTTTGTAACATTAAAGGAGATGATGCCGAGATTCAGACTGGAGATGGAAAATCTGTTAGTGGATCAATCTTGAATTTCATTCATTTCTATTTTATTGTGATCTTTGGATTAATTACACGAGTTTGAGATTTGCTTAATCTACATTTATGTCGAGCAGATCGTTGCAAATTTGTCTAGGGTGTTTACGAAAGATGTGGAAAGCCCTGCTGGTGGGGTTGATGACATGACTATATTGCGCTATTTGCATGAGCCAGCAGTTTTGCACAATTTGGCAACCAGATATACCATTAATGAAATCTATGTAAGGCTAACATCACCTTCAGTTTTGATTTCCTGGTTTTCCCATTGTGATAGTGAGATAAAAACAACTAACTACTGCAGCAATGGGCGGCTCTATTATAATATTTTGACATCTGGGCAGACTTATATCGGAGACATTCTTATTGCTGTCAACCCGTTTCAAAGGCTCCCACAATTATATGATGATCACATGATAGAACAATACAGGGGAGCACGGATTGGAGAACGGAGCCCTCATGTTTTCGCAGTTGCTGATGTCTCATACAGGTGATCATGCATTGGCCTTGGTTCTTTTCTTGGTTTCTTTAGAGTATATGGTTGGTCGCTAAACTGCATATATTTTGCGTGGAGCAGGGAAATGATTAATGAGGGTAAAAGCAACTCAATTCTTGTTAGCGGTGAAAGTGGAGCTGGCAAAACTGAAACCACCAAAATGCTTATGCGTTACCTTGCATATTTAGGTGGTAATAAGGCTGCTGAAGGACAGACAGTTGAGCAGCAAGTTCTAGAGGTAAGCTGGATGATAAATCCTTGGTGATTGAGTTTATGCTGTCTGTAGACTAAAGTGACGAGCCATATGATTATTAGCCAGGTGTTTTGTCTTTGAATTTTTTCAACTCAAAGAGGATGTATGACCAAGAAACTTTAAGTGTATGAAATGCATGGAAAGCTTTGCAAAACTAACCTTCTTATTCTAATTAGCTATGAGCATGGATTGAACACATAGGATTTGGAATCTAATTAAGCAAAAGAGAATCTAAAATTTCCTCGAACCTTGAGTTGTAAGGTATTGCTTGTGTTAGGAATACATTTTATGAGTCAGAAATGCAGCAGCTGGTGTGAGGTTGTTGAGTGGAGGTAAAATTTTAAATTGTTTTGGAGTTTTCATGCTAATTAGCTATCTAAAGTACATGCTGAAGAAAACTAAAGTCTGTTAAGTTTAATCAAGTCCTTACATTAAATTTTGATATAACAATGATCTCTAATTCGTAGCTTGAAGAGATATAAAGTTCAAGTTCTCTTTCTTCATTGAAAAAATTTGAGGCTACTTAGTTGCATTCTTCTTAGAAAGTTGCAGAAGTTAGATATTCTGATAAATTTTTGGAAAATGGTGAGGCTTTTATACTAATTAATGCTATACAGTCAAATCCAGTTCTTGAAGCATTTGGCAATGCGAAGACTGTTAGAAATAATAATTCCAGGTGAGAAACTTTCTTCCATCAGATTATGTTAGACACTTTATTTTTCACATATGAAGATTTCCATTTATATTAGTTGGCAGTCTGAAGCTCTTAGATTATCTTTGACTACGTTGGCACAGCCGTTTTGGGAAATTTGTTGAAATTCAATTCGATGAGCTTGGAAGAATATCGGGGGCAGCCATCAGAACTTATCTTCTTGAGAGATCTCGAGTTTGTCAGATTTCCGATCCTGAACGCAACTATCACTGTTTTTACCTTTTATGTGCTGCACCACAAGAGGTAGATTACCTTGCTTAGAAATCCTTCGTGTTTCTTGGATTAAATTCCTGGTTAGATCCCTCAGGTATTAGATTTTCATACTTATCAGGAGATTGAAAAGTACAAGCTTGGAAATCCACAGTCATTTCATTATCTTAATCAATCCAGCTGCTATGAACTAGTTGGTGTTGATGATGCCCATGATTATCTAGCCACTAGAAGAGCAATGGATATTGTGGGCATAAGTGAGAAAGAACAGGTACGGAGTTATAACTGACAGGCTTCTCGCGTGTTTTAGTTTCCAATATTTCAGGCTTTTCAAATTAATGTTATGAACTATTACAATCGATTTCACAATAGAAGGCCCAAAAAGAAGAATCGAGCGAGAGAAGAGTAAAAGAGAGGCAGAAGAATAGAAGAATCAAGAATAACAAGAATTAAATTATTTCAGATGGTTCATCCAATCTGTTATGCTCATTATTATCCTAGCACACGTGTTTCACACAATCCCAATTACATCCATTAACAATTCATATCATGAACATATTGTAGTGCTTTTCAAAAAGGATTAATGCTGTCTCTGTCTTGTCTTGCAGGAAGCTATTTTTAGAGTCGTGGCTGCAATTCTTCATCTAGGCAATATTGAATTTACAAAGGATGATGATGTTGATTCATCGGTTGTAAAAGATGAGGCTAAATTTCATCTCCAAATGACATCTGAGCTTCTCATGTGTGATTTTGATGCTTCTATACATACATACATACATACATCGCTGTTATCGTAACAAGAGTTATACTAATAGATATCCTACTTACAGGTGCGATCCTAAGTCATTGGAAGACGCACTATGTAGGCGTGTAATGATAACCCCAGAAGAAGTCATCACAAGAAGTCTTGATCCTCTTGGTGCAGCAATTAGCAGAGATGGTTTAGCCAAAACTCTATATTCTCGGTTGTTTGATTGGTAAGATGTTCTGCTCTGGACTGTTAAAATCAAAGTTTCTAGCATATCTTTTGTTGTTATCTTTTCTTCTTAAGTTTGCATCTAGTTCTTCTGTGTCCAGGTTGGTGGATAAAATTAATGACTCTATTGGGCAAGATCCTAACTCTAGATGTCTGATTGGAGTGCTTGACATTTATGGCTTTGAAAGCTTCAGAACTAACAGGTAATGCTAGGTTTAGCGAATAAATCTCGATGCAAGCTACATTACTAGTTGTTTATGTGTACAAGTATGGATGATATGAAAGACTGGAAAGCCATATTGAGATATCTGTAATATGCATGCTACCAAATTAATTCTATTGAGTTAGCATAGAAACTGCAGTACTGCTTACGATTTCATCTACTATTAAATTTACCTCTGTTTGGCTATATGTATTGTCTAACGATATCAAATTTATCATCATGGACAGTTTTGAACAGTTTTGCATTAACTTTACAAATGAAAAGCTGCAACAACATTTCAACCAGGTATGAGGTTAGTCATATTTTACTACTTCAGAGGCACTCATGTTTTCGGTTGTATAATCTGGGTGTTCTATGTTTCAGCATGTGTTCAAGATGGATCAACAAGAATACGTGAAAGAGAAAATTAATTGGAGCTACGTAGAATTTGTTGACAATCAAGATGTTCTAGACCTTATTGAGAAGGTTTCCAACACTTCATTCTCTAACCCCTTTAAAAAGTAGTTTATTTTTTTTTAAGAAAAAGCTTCTTGTCGATTTCAGTTGTATGTTCTAATTACAATTCAATCAAATAGACGGCAACTCTTTAAACGAAAGCAGCAGAGGTTCTTTGACTATAATTGATGTGATGGTTTCACTGCAGAGAAGTGCGATTAATTGATAATATTGTGATTTTCTGGGCAAGGTGATTCTTTTAGTAGATTATTTTCTTTGAAATATTAGGGACATAGGGACCCTTGTTCTGAAAACCTTGGACTTGTGACAATTAGGGTGCAAGTTCATATCTTGACAAAAGGGACCCGAGTCAGGTGAGACCATACTTAGACCATCATCAGTTTCACAAAAAAAAAAAAAAAAGTTCCTGAGGGATATTTACGGTTAACTAATTTGGATGGACGTATGAATAAAGTATTTTTGGCTTTGGAAGGATTCATCGGTGTATAAGTTGTATTTTACTTTATGGTTTCATTTCTAATCAAGTGGATGATGTGCTGAGTTGCTTTTCATTCACATTTCTCTAACTTCTTGTGCTTCTGCAGAAACCAGGAGGGATCATTGCTCTGCTTGACGAGACATGGTATGATGATATTTGTTTGTCTCAGACCCAGATATTACATGAATTTAGTTTTGGTCTTATAATGTTTTTGACATTCTGTTAGCCATATCTCAGTTAAAAAACCTGGAAGTTTTTGTTATATTGTCTGCTCACATGGCGTACATAACTGGATTGCAGTATGTTTCCGAAATCAACTCATGAGACATTCTCGGAGAAACTTTATAAGACTTTCAAAGATCACAAGAGGTTCATTAAACCAAAACTGACTCGCTCAGATTTTACCATTGTTCATTATGCAGGAGAGGTGAGCTGTCGTTCTTTGTTTGAGTCTGTTATTTAATTTTCATAACTTCATTAACCTTTGCATTTAATTCTATTATAACCATGTTTTTCAGGTTCAATATCAGTCCGATCAGTTTTTAGATAAAAACAAGGACTATGTGGTTCCTGAGCATCAGGATTTGTTGAGTGCTTCTCGATGTTCTTTTGTATCAGGCCTCTTTCCCTCTCTTTCTGAAACCACTAAGAAATCGAAGTTCTCATCTATAGGTGCCCGCTTTAAGGTATCTTTTTCTCCGTCAGTTCATCTACAGTCATGGTGGCACTTTCAGCCTAGTAATGTTATCATGAGAAAATAAGAGGGAGAATAGAATTAGAGAATGAAAGCCGGCAACCTTGAATAATCATTAGTCATGCACCTAGTTACGATAGGCATCTGCTGTTTATACTAACAACTGCATATCAATAAATAGATAACAACTCATTTAGCCACAAAAACTTTACGAACCAGTATGCTTTCTAGTACTAATTCATCAAAAACGATTTTCAAATTCTTTTGTTCATGATCATAACAACCATGTTGTATTTCAAAAATGGATATCCAGCAGCTATAGAACAAGAGTACTGATATCATGTCCTAATTTGTGCAGCTACAACTGCAGCAGTTGATGGATATACTAAATTCTACGGAGCCCCACTACATTAGATGTGTGAAGCCAAATAATACTTTAGAACCTTCTGTATTTGATAATATCAGTGTCTTGCAGCAACTACGTAGTGGTGTAAGTAACATTTGCTTTGTTATTGAACCATTGTTTACTGAGTTTATTGTTTTTGCCTTGTGATCTTGTGTTATTGCTTTAGGGAGTTCTAGAGGCTATCAGGATCAAATGTTCCGGATACCCTGCTCATATGACCTTTACTGAATTTCTCCAACGATTTGGCATGCTTGCACCTGAGATTCGGAGGAAGTAAGTATTTATTATATTCTTGCATCCTTAAAGACTATGTTGCGATTTTCTAGGGTGCACTCCTGAAAATACTTTATTTATGATCAGCCATGAAGGGATGGAAGCATGCAAGTTGATTTTGGAAAAGATGGAGTTTACAGGTTATCAGGTTGTACCAGAACCATTCATCCACATTCAAGGCATTGGTTTGTCATTGGGGCATTCCGCTACCCCAATATCTATATCAGCACTACTCCCGATTTTAGCCTACCGTTCTCTTATTGTAGTCTGTTGAGGCGAAAGCAATATCCCTCCTTGGACCTTGTCTTTATCATTTGACATCCTGTATTTCCTGCCCGTTTATAATTTAGCTTCTGTACTTTGGCAGTTGGGAATAAACAAGGTTTTCCTAAGAGGTACTCAGATGGTTGAGTTAGATGCACAAAAGTCCAGAATACTTCGCAGCTCAGCGTTAGTTGTACAGCGGCGGGCCAGGACTCGTTCTACTCGTAAGAAATTCGTCCTTAAGAGGCAGTGCTCTATTCGTATACAATCTCATTGGAGAGGTGAGTCTATTGGAAATGCTGAAGTTTTTTTTTGGGCCATCTCTCTGTGTTCTTTATGATAAGGTGAAGCAGCATTTCTCTTCTGGAACAAGTTAAAACAATTCTGGTCTTTGCATAGTAATTTCATCACGGCTTTCCTTAATTTCATGCATGCTTTCTCTTTAGGGAATCCATCATACTTTTATGGAATTATATTACTAGTACTGTTATTTCAGGGAAACAATCTCGTCAATTATATAAGGAGATGAAACGAGAGGCAGCTGCGGTCAAAATTCAGAAAAATTTGCGAAGACAGTTAGCCAGAAGGACATATAAGGAGATGAAGTCCTCAGCAGTTGTCTTACAAACATGTATGCGGGTAATAGCTGCAAAGAATGAATTGAGATTTAGAGAGCAATCCAAGGCAGCAACCTGCGTCCAGGTTAACATTTTCTGGATTCTATCCTCCATTACCCGCAGTTTTTTTTTCCTTTCTTTATGTTCTGCCAGAATGATATATACCTAAGATGTTTGCAGGCCAACTGGCGTTCCCACCAAGCTGTTTCACGCTACAAGGGGATTAAGGAAGCATCACTTGCTTCTCAGTATAGTTTGATGGAAAGAAGCGCTGGGGGAGAGCTTCTTGAGTCTATCATGGTGGGTCTGAATCTATCGGTATTAATGTTGATGGACCAGACTAGCACCCCTGCTGTACTTGATTCCTTCTTCACTTATTTCCTCCCAACTAACCTTCCTGTCAATCTTTTCTATCCATTACTCGCAAAAAAAATCTTTTTTTAAAAAAAAAAACTGTTGATGAAAGTTTTGTTCTTATTATTTTCCCATTTCCCATTTTTGTTTTTCTGTGCAATATTTCCTTTGTACCATTTCCTAGTCTACTTCAATACACAAGCTTCTTTTAGTAAGGCCTTTCACTTGGAAATTCATTCTCACTAAGGAATTCCTTCCAGAGACGTAAGAATGAGCAGTGTCCTCACCACACCACTGATGAGAATGTTGAATGAATGGCGTTTATTTTGTAATATCTTTAGATGATTTCACAGACTCGATCCTCATTCTCTGTTTTACATTGTGTCCCCTTGTTTTGTAGATGCTAATGCATTTTTTTCCCTTTGCAATTCTCATCAGGAAACAGACGAAGCAGGTTCCCTCCTGGAAAGGAATAAACAACTTGAAAGAAAAGTGGAGGAACTTACTTGCCATTTGCAGTCAGAAAAACAAGCGAGGGTGAGACGTTATGGTGTATTAATCATCATTATTTATCTTTCAGGAAGTGTTAACCGCCTTTTCAAGATTCTAGTGTCAGCATGGACTATTTATTTGGGAATGGCTTTGTGGGTTTGCGGGATGATGTTACGGCTACCCTAACTCAGCATTAACAGGATAAAATTTAGCAATGATCTTAAGATTTCAAAGCATATGCCTTGAATTCCACTGTCAATGACCCTTTGGCTAATATTCGAAGTCACGAATGCAGCTTGATTTGGAAGAAGCAAAAGGGCGAGAGATTAAAGCACTGCTACATTCCATGAAAATGCTGCAAAGCCAAATTGATGAAACAAATACAGTCCTTTTCAGGGAACGTGAGGCTGCACGGAAAGAAAATGGGCAACGTCCTGTTAGCTCAGATTCCATAGTTCTTGATGATGATGCTGAGGAGGTTACGAGTGCAAAGGTGATTGCGATATTTCTAGCTAGCTGTCATCGATTTTCACATTGTGCAATATGAAGTAACTAAACTCAAACTACGTTAACATCAAGCATATGAACTCATGCTTGCAAATTCATCTATTCTGAACTCATCCTAGAAATGGGTTACCACTTCATTGCAGACACCATCACACACTTCTGATAAGAAATTTCAGTTCTAAGATTAAAGTTGAATAAATGGGTTGACCTGAAGAATGGTAGGCAGGGGGCGGAAGCATTTTTAGCTCAAACATTATTTAGAAAATCGAGTTTAAGACCAAGTATCAAACAATGAAGCTTTCTCAGTGTAATGATTTAGAATTTTAGCTTTTGATAGGGAAGAAGTGGAAACTAGTGGGGTACTACAATCCAAACTAAAGTACTAATTTCTTCTGATATTTGAATCTCAATCTTAATTGTTCCTGTCAGAGTCCCAATTCTCCTGTAGAGGATATGTTGGTTGAGATGTAAGACTGTTAGATAACTTACAGCCATTAAGGAAAGGAATCAAAAGCCACATGCATCGCTGTAGATATTTGAGTTAAGAGGCATTTGTTTCCTCTTATTGGGCATTCGAGTTCACAATCATTTACTGTGGAAATGAATTGGTGATAGTTTTATACTTCCTAAACATGAAAACGTCTTGTTCCAATGTAGTTAGCCCTGCTTTTTATGTTGTGCAGGCATCATCGTGGGAGGAAAAACACAGTGCTGATGACTTTGAGAGGAAATACGCTGAAGCCATAGCACTAAGTGAGAAAAGACGTAAGAAATTAAGAGAAACTGAAAAGAGAGTTCGTCACCTTCAAGACTCTTTGAACAGGTAGTAAATTGTGTGGAAACTTGACGAAGCAAATGTATAACATTAGGTTTCCTGAGTTTGGGCTGTGATCTTTTATGTCAGTTATACAGTCATGATGCTCCATTTTTCTAAATGCATATCAAAAATCATCATCTACATGCTTCCATTCTATATATCTGCCAAATTGATTCGCATGCTTATGACATTTTAATAAATCTCATGTTTAACTAATGCTTTGATCTAGTATGGCTCAGGATGTTGTATTCCATGTCCGACCAATTTGCAGAGCTGAAAAAGATGTTGCACACCTCTTCAACCTTGAATTCCAGTTCTGGACGCATTGTGCCGAATGTACAAGCTGATGCTGCTGCGGATCTCTCTGATGACTCGTCCAATGATGTTGATTTCTCTTACCCAGCTCCAACTTTATCTCCAACATCAGGTCATGCGTTCCCTTCTTCCAATGGTGATACTTGCCCCTTGACAATTGAGGATGTTTCAAGCAAAGTTTCAGGTCACAACTTTTCCCCTGACATAAACCTTGATTTGAATTCACGTTTTCTTTATCGAACACCTCCTGGAAATCAGAAAGCTGTCTTTTAAGTTGTACATTTCAGGAAAGTGGTTTCCTGATTCAGCAACAAATATCTTGTTTCAGTTGCTTGATGAATGAAGTTGGTTTGTCTCATAATGCTGATTGTTCATATGGCTGAACTGTGCAGATTCAAGTAAGCTCATGAACGGTGAGAAGGACAAGGGAGCATTTGACGACTTCTTCTGATGCAATTTCTTCTTGTTCAAGTCATTTCCTTCTAGTAATAGATATTGGAAAGGGACTGCTGGCATTTAGAGTAGGCAACCACACCTCAACTATGACATGTTAGATCAATTTTCCCAATGATTTTATAGATGAATTGGCCAGCAACCCTCCCAACAACAAGGCAAATTATGATTCTAGTAACTGTAAATTTGTTGCTACCTCACTAACATTCAGTCTCACTGGTCATTTTTCATTAAATATCATAATTTATATCAATTATTTTTTATATTTTAATATAATTATATTCTAAAATTAATGATTATCCAGCATCAGATTATGGCACCTTCACAAACCGGGCTCAGCCCTTCTTAATTTTAAATTAATTGTTTGAATTCTTAATTTTTTAAAATTATTTTTAGAAAAAATAACATCTTTTTGAATAACACTTTTTATTTATCTTATATTTAAGAAATATGAAGTATACATAACATTCTTTTACTAGGCTTGTTATATATATATAGCTCTTGTATGCAATAGCAGAATTAGCAAGGATTAAAATTAAAATTGATTATTTAGATTACTAAATTATATTTGAATTACAATAATTTATATATATAATTTAAAATTACATGTTTATTTTTTAAAAATTACACATAACTATAATTTAATATTAATATATAATTATACCCTTCCTTCTAAGTTACTAGCGCAGTTGGAGTTGAAACCTAGGCCGGTATTGGTTCCACCTATGCTCGAGTGAGATTGAAATGCATATAAATGAATAAGATAATTAAGTTATTACAATAATATATATATGTGGTAAGAAGATTAATATCTAAAAAGCATGGTTTAAAATGACAATTTCGTATAATTACAATATGAAACAGACACTTGAGCCTATTACATATATGTTTGTCTGAAATCCTTTTAACTCAAAGATCATATAGTGTAATTATCTATCAAATCCCATAACGTGACGGCACCCAGCATGGGATGGAAGTGGCAAGATTGCATCATAATGCTTTGCTTAGTGACCCATTTGACCCATAAGGAGGGTCACTTGAAATGGGCATCGTAAGGTGAACTATACAAAATCCCATGCAACTATATTAGGTTTAGTATACCAATCCCTCATTTTCTACTCAACTTCAGATTTAATTTTTTACGGTTTTCTCGTATCAAATCTGCTACATTTGAAAATGAAGGAGACATGAACATCTTCATTGAAGTTTCTTCGATTTATATGCTTTTTTTGCTGCTGAAAACTTGGTTTTATTCATGTTCCAATCCAAGCTTTCACCCCCTTATCATATCACTCTTTTATGCTTGGAGAAATCAGTTCCCCGGCATTAATAATTATATATGTGTGTGTATATATATATATATATATCCGTTCTAGCTTTCTTATATAGAATCTAGTTCTGGGAACTTTCTCCTGTAATTAAAACCACACATCAGCTTATTTGTAGATTAAGGAAAAAGGAAAGAACATTTGAAAGCTGAGGTTACAAATTGAAGCAAGGAAAACCCCATGAATCCCAACATTTTTTTCACCTCACACAATATATTGTATTTTTCATGATCTTTTTTTGAAATCGTATAATCTAATTATATTAATAAAATCTATTGATATTATCATATCATTTCAAGTAAGATGGAATATCGAGGAAAAACTATTTAAGAAAATGATGAAATCTATGAATAATTAATTGTATTTCTTGAACCATCTTAATTGATGGACAAGTTTTTAGCTTTATTTCTGTTTTGGGATCTAATTGTAATAATTATCTATCATGGGATTTGATCCTATCAACAACAAGACATGTACACATTGACATACACTTGGGTTTAGTTCCCTTTTGTCTTGAAAGGTTACTTGACATGTAAATGTTTAAAATTCTGCAAGCTAACACCCACTAGATCTCCCTCTACATTGTAGCAAATAAGGAAAAACCAACGCTCACCTCACTAAGCTTCTTTATATTACATTGGCTAAGCAATATCCATATTTGGTATCAGACATTTTGCAGGTGAATGCCACTTGATTGTTTTTCTCTTTTAATTTTTCTTTGCTTTCAAACTTTCAGATCTTCTTCACATTGAAGCAAGCTCTCTTGTTCTAACATAAGTTAACCCTCATCCTCTCTTTCCTCCCACGCCCTTCTTCTTGAGCTAGACAAAGATATATAAATATTGCTGTTTTTCGTTTTCTTTTTTTCCTTCTTTTATCGAGTAAGAATGGAGAGGGCCTGGTTTAGAAGTTCTGAAGGAGACAATGGCTCAACTGGGTTATTTTGGCCTCAAAGAAACTACACCTGTAGCTTCTGCAAGAGGCAGTTTAACTCTGCCCAAGCTCTTGGAGGTCATATGAACGTTCATAGGAGAGATAGAGCCATGTTAATACAGCTACCTTCTTGGGTTTTTGAATGTCCAAACCCTAATAATATTAAATCCCACCCTAACCCTAGCTTTTCATCTTCACCATCTTTGTCTTCTTCATACCCTCTTCCTACTTCTTTCTCTTCGACACCATCCCATAACCAGCTGGAAAAGAAACTATCCACGCCTGAAAGTCACACTTCAAGCCCTCTAACAAGTGAAGATTTCTCAAACAAGAACAAGAACGCAGGAGACTTCACCGAGGTTGAAGAATTCAAGAATCTTCATGGTTTTCCACAAAAATACGAGCTTGACATCTTGAACAAAAGCGAAGTTATCAGCTTGGAGTTGGAGATAGGGTGCAAAGATCCAAAGGAAGTCTTGGACTTGGAGCTTAGACTTGGCTGCTTTTAGCCTCCAAAATGCTGATAAATTTCACAAAACTAGTTCATATTTTTGCTCTTTTACATGTTTTGATCTCTTCCGCTGCATTCTTATTCACCATTTAATCATGGGTGGGAGATGCTTTGGAAGATAATTAATGTTATGATGATCAATGATCCAAGTGAAGATTAAATATTTCTGTTAATTACCAGAAACTTCAAAAAAAAAAAGAGTGAAGATTATTCAATTTTTGTAATTTTTCTTGTTTTTTTTCTATATAATTCATCTACAGTTAATGCTTAATCATGATTAGGAATGAATTTTAATCATGGGTTTGGCCTTTAATTGTCTATTTTAATCCTTAATGCTATGATTAGTTTTTGGGTGGCATGGTCCTTGTTTGATTAGGTTAACTGTAACATTATTGAAGATGCAATTAAGTTGTTGAAATATCATTATTCATCTCTATATATTCGGTATTAAGGAACAACCAAAATTACAAGCATAAATTACTCCATATTTTTTTTAATTTCCTTTTCTCGATTTAAATGAAACAAAAAATATTCATCTAAATTCGAATTTAACATGAACCCGAAATTATTCAATCTTATATAAAAACTTAATTTAAATAAATATTTTTCCTAAAATAAGGGGGATTAATTACATAAACCAAAATGTTAGCCAAACTATATCCATTAATATCACTCTTTAATTGCATGAAATATATACAACTCCTAATTGAGATGTTAATCTAATTACCTTCTTATGAGCTAATGCAAAATGTAGGTAAGATTGATTTATTCTTTAAATTTTTATGATGTAAACTCATTAATTTTTATAATTTTCTTACATATATAAATTTATCGGTATATATAAAATATTTTTTTCTTTAATTAGAGATTTTAAGGTTGAATTTTAAAAATAAACCAATCATATAATAAAAATATTATATCTCTTAATATAAATGTTGAACTTGAATAAAACAATTAAAATATCATCAAAAAAAACTAATACATAAATATCGTAAGTAAATGAAACATTTCTTGTTAAAAATATCTTAAGTTCGAATCTTAAAATGAAAATAATACATAAAGAAAGAGTTTGTTTCATTTATAAATTTTTTAATAACTAGAACCCTCCAAGGAACTAGGAGCTACCACTTGATTAATATTAATAAATCACTTAGAATATTGATAGTTCTCAAAAATAAATTTATATCTCTAATAATTAATTATTATTTCATAATTGTTCTAACTTATCTCAAAATATTTTAATTGTATATTAACTCGATTTGGTTTAAATTTCCTTCGAATTCAGCTCAAAAATTTATTAATAAATCATTAAAATATTTGATAACTTTTCTTTTATTTTTATGGTACAATAGTTCATTTAGTTGAACAAAAAAATACATATATATATATATATATATATATATATAACTAAAATTATATTTAATTTTAAAATAATTAATTTATGCATAACTAAAATTAAATCCGAATTTTAACATTCTTAATTTCGATTTCCAACACATCCTTATTTACGTGTCCTCATTTAGGTACAGCAAGCAAGTATTTGGAAAAATTGAAGGTTAAGGTTCAAATTTTATTATTTTAATGATAATTATTATTTTTAAATAATTTAATTATCTTCTATTCGTATAATTTACTTCCCTTGAATAACAATTTATTAATTGCAAATTTCATTTTCATAAAAATTCATTTGTCACTATTAAAATTACAATCACATATTTATCAAATTATTATTTGAATTAATCAATCTTTTTTTTTCTAATGAAAATAATATTTAATCAATCATATATAGTGGAATTTCAAAAATAAAAAAAATTTAAACAACTAAATATCTAAATAATATAATTTGAATTTTTATAATTTAATAAGTAAATTTTGAGTTTAAAATATAAAAATATAAAAATTTAGTAAGAATAAAAATATTATTGAAAAATCTCAAAATCGTATGAAATATTTTATATCATGATTAATTGATTGGATATTGAAATGAAGAAAAATTGATATAGAAAGAAAAAAAAATATTATAAAAAATTTATTAAATAAATTAAAATTTATATGAAGTAATTTTTTTTATGATGATGGAAGATGAAAAAGATATATAAAAAAGAGAAATGATAGAAGACAGGAGAGGGGGGATGAAAAAAGGTAGGTGGAGAGAGGAGGAAGGTATTAAAGAGAAGAGGGTAGTGAAATTTGAAGGAAGCAAATGTGAAGTGGGAGAGAAAGGAAGAAGAGTTGTTTTGGTGTGGGTTTTAGGATAAATGGGGTTTCCCAATATCTCTGATATTTTGCATGTTCCCCACATTGTCTCCTGTCAGTAACATCATCACCCTTTCCTTAAACCATAATTACCCTTTTGTTTTTACCTTTTATATATATATATATATATATATATATATATAGACACACACACATGTCCATCTGTTGATTTTTCAAGTGTGAAGTTAAAAGAACTGGTTGACTGTAACCTTTTTTATTTTTCAAAAGAAGTTAAGGCAAATTTTAACCATTTTTGGGATGGCTTTAATGCCACAGATGATTTCCATAGAAATATATATATTATTTTGCATATATTAAATTGAAATGACAAGAGAGACAACTATTATAATTAAGAATCATTGTCTGAGTGATTACAACTAAACAAACAAACAAAAAAAGATGGAAACAAGACAGCCGGTCAAAGACGTATCATGACAATAATTAGATATGGTCTTATTACTAATAATTTATTAATTAAATAATATTCAAAATCTTATATTTTAAATATTTTTCATTCATATTTCATGAAAAATATATTAACATCATGATTTAATTGAACCATTGAAAACAATTTAAAAAAAAAAGAAAAAGTGACACAATACGAGAATTTCTCATTTTCATCCAAACAAGTTTAATTTTGAAATTCTTATGGAACTCGATTTAAAAATATATTTTAAAACTACCAAAAAAAAATCACTTTTCCTGAGTAAGAGGATAAAAATCTTTTATATATGTTTAATCAATATTTACAATGTAATATTTTATTTTTACACATTATAATTATTTGATCATTTTCTTATTTAAACCCGAATAACAAATGGGATTTCATTTCCTATTAAAAAATAAAATTTAAATAGCATTTATCCTAATTTTTAAATTTTTAAATTTATTTATCGATATGATTTGATAATTTGATAATATTTTATTTCAAGATAAAATTTGATCAAATAATGATTAGACTAGTAGTTTACTATGAAAAAATTTCGAGTCATGAAATAATCATACATAAATAAATAATTCTTGGATTAAAATAATTTATATTCGATAAGAAATATATTATTATTTTACTACAATAGCTCTAACTAATTTATTATACAGTGAATTATTAAATATTGAGTAATATGGAAAGGGTATTTATATAAATTGACTTTGATATATAAAAGAAAGTGGGCAAGGAGAAGAATTTATGTGTAAAAATCAAATTAAAATTAAGACCTCAAAAGGGTCAATTAATATTTGTATAATTACTTTTTAATTATATAGAAACTACAAATTAATTAACTTTGATTAAGGAGTAAAGTATGGCTTATTAATCAGCAGATTATTCTTAATTAAAAACGAAGGTAATCAAGATCGAAAATTCAGTAAATTAATTGCATGTGAATCTTTAAGCTTCAAATGTTTGACAAAGACTCAAGTCGTACCATTTGATTTTATTTTCCTTATAATGATTTTTTTTATATATAATAAGGTTTATTTTAATGCCCCATGTTTGACCAAACCGGTCCATCGGTTGACCCGTCGAGCCCCTCAATTTTGTTCTATGTTTTCAACATTTTTTCCATTAATTCTATGGTTCATCTTCTACGAAAAAGCAAAAATGAGAATGTTAATTTGAATAATATAAATATTAGTAGGAATTTTAGTCTATTAGTATATGCATTTTATTATAATTATGGATTCAAATCTCATTATTTTTTTAAAAATTTTTCTAATTTGTAAAAAAAATTTCCTCTTATCATATAATTTATTTATCATAAGATAGAAGTATTTTTTTTCTTATTAATTAATTAAATGATTAGTTATATATATTACAATAATAATTTAATTAATTAATTGTTCAAATATTATGATTCAAATCTTAATACATCTACATTATATTTTAGAGATTAAAAATTTTATTTTATTATACAATGCATTTATTATATACCTTATTTGATGTAAATAAAGAATGATTAAATATTTTTAAAAAATAAAAAAATATTTATTGTTTGAATTTCTAAAATTCTATTTCAATGTTGTGTTTTCGTGGGCAATAATTTAGGAATTTCAAAAGTCAATGATCTGACCAGAGAGAGTAAAAGCTGCGTATTCATGTTCATATTCATATTCAATGTGATGATTGCACAAAACGGTGTGTTTTATGAGTTGATCCATTTCTTATAAGGAAAAAAAATAAAAATATATTATAAAGATAAAATATTGTGTCCATAGAAAATACTTTTTATCTTCATAAATATTATATTAATTCAAATTAATTAGAATTGTAAAGTGTCATTTTCCATGTCTTTTAAATATTTTATACTTATCAATTTTTTTTGCTTAATCTATGATTTCTGTTCATCATTTTATCCCATTTTATCCCCTATTTATGATAATTTTTTTATAATTTTTTAAAGTCATTATTAATGTATAATTGCAATTTTAAGATATTCAATTAATTTTGATAATTTATAAAAATTGTATAGATAATTATAATCTAAAATTCTCGTCTTCATATTTCTAAATATAGATGTTGAGTCATTACCATCTAATCATCTGTTAAAAAACTTATAGGTATGATTAATATTAATAATATGTCTAATACGCTCGATCTATTAAATAAAAGCTATATCATAATAATTTAACATAAAGTTTGAATATAAAATTGACTAACAACTTTTTGATTTTTCATTTGAAATCACGTTCTTTCAAGTCGGTCATAATTTATAATTAAAAACTATATACTAATGATGTTTAATTAACATATAATCCCACGCGTGTGGACTTAATTTTTAAGAAAATTAAGAAGCTTAAAGAAATAGTATAACCTTTTCACCTAAACCTTAAAAAAATAATAATTAGAGAAAAAAAGAAGTGATGAAACTAATAGACGAATGATTTGGTAAAGTAAAATTATATATATATGTGTGTATGTATATATATATATATATATATATATATATATATAAAGAAAAAAATAACCCATTTTTTAACAATAATTTTTTTAAATTTCAAGCTTTAAAAATAAAAATTTTTGTATAAATTAAATTGATTACGTGAGATTATAAATTTATTAATTACATGAGAAATTTTTGTATAATTGAAATTCATGATATAAGATTATATATTTATTAATAATATTATATCATGTATTGATTCTCATTAAATATAAAATAGTTATTAATTATTATCTATATACTAAAAATTAATAATAATTATATAAAATTAATAAATATTTACATTTAATAAAAATTTATACATATGATTATATTATTAATAAATTTATAAATTTATATAATAAATTCGAATTATACAAAAATTTATATATAAGTTTTTATTAAATATCAAATATACATCAATTTAATATTAATCATTATATGAATAATTTTAGTAAAGTGAAATGTGAGAATTGTGGAAAAGCGGTTGAAGACAAGATCCAAGGCTACTAAAAGAGAGCAATAAGCATATGATTTTATGTTAGATGTCTGGTTGCTATGCTATGAACCACTATCTTCCTTTTTGTCTCCCACGTAGAGGAAAAATGGGGGGGAAAATACAAAACAATATTAATAATTATGAATATGAAAGATGGCTCTTAATCAGAAAATTACAAATTTATCTTCGATCAAATTTTTCCATGTGGGTGTGTATCTGAGGGAGGCAATTATATGATCCTACCGTTTTGTAATTTATATCCATATATTATATTAATATATCATATAGATTAATTAAAAATGATTTAAAGTTTTAATGATAAAAAAATTTATATCTAAAATTACTTGTATAATAGTTAATATAAAAAATAAAAAATAAAATAATGAATTTTCAAATACATATTTATATTTAAATTTAATTAATGAATTAATTCATAATAATATCAAATTCACAATTATTACCAAACTCACCCTCACCACCTAATATTTATCCACAAAAATGGATGATTCATTTGGGTTTCATAGTTGATATGACGTGTTCATCTTTTAACGGCTGCAATCCATACAAGTCGAAGCATATTTTATAAATTCCGAATCATTTATATAGCATCAAAAATAAACTTTAAAATTTTTATATTTTAATTAAAAATTTCAAACTCAAACAATCATAAATAAAATGATTTAAATCGATAAGTCTTCATAATAATTTTGTAATGTTTAAATTAAACTATAAAATTAAATATTAAAAAGGAAAAATACATCATCCTTACATATTTTATATATAGAATGTAAGGATAAATGCTTGAACAAAAATAAATGCATCATTTTTTTTTTTTGAATTAAGAAGTGTATATGATATAAATAATATTTGAATATTTGAAATGAGAAAGCATGTTTTTAAAATCATTATTAGGAAAAAATAATATTAAAAACTATATAATATAAATATAATATTAGTAAGCAATGTCTGAATGAAGCAATAGCCGGCTAAATCACAAAAGCTCAATCAACAAAAATCTAAGACTTTTCTGTCTCAATCTCTTTCGAAAAAATTAAATACAAAAACATACGACTTTTCTGTCTCTCTCGGGGAAATTTTTTACATCTCTTTCTCTTCCACCTGAAAGTTGGAACTCACTAAGCAGATGTCTATGTCCTGTTTCTTGCATGTTCTTCACCTCCTGAACATGTAATAAAACCCCCAATCATCTCCACTTTCTACTGCTTACACCCTTTTGTGAGCTTTTTCTTGGTCTTCATGGAATCCAATCTTCATCCTGAAGACTCCAAGAACTCGAGCGATGAGGAAACGGATCGATCTGATCAAACGAATGATCACGATATAGGAACGGGTCGATCTTATGAGTGTGTTTTTTGCAAGAGAGGATTCACTACGGCTCAAGCTTTAGGTGGGCATATGAATATTCATAGAAAAGATAGAGCAAAGCCAAGGCCAGCTAGTAGTAGCTCGTCAATGACTTCAAGCAAAGTTGATGAAGTTAATTATTATGCTAGTTTAAGAGGGTACACTCCAATTCAAAGCTACCCATCTCACTGTTATTCAACACCTAATCACCATCACCATCATCATGAGGGACATATAAATTACCAGACATTTCTTCCTTCACCTACATGGGGTTTCAGGCCTCCAACTGAAGATGGATTCTATGTGCAAACTTCTCAGTTTTCGAATCCTTTAGAGGATGATTGGCGAAGGAGCTTAACCTTGCAAATAGGCCAGTCTCACGTGGATATTGATGATCATAATAAAGAAAAAGAAGAGGACGGCAGTGAAGCTGACGAGTTAGATCTGGAGCTAAGACTTGGTCATCATGATCCTTGATCTATACCGATCCTTAATAAATTCTGTTAGGTATTTGATTGAGGAACTTCTCACCATATACATATATATATATATATATATATATATATATATATATATGAACATAGCTGTATCTGCTATATAAAATTGTGTATCCATGTGAGAAATTTGTAGCAAAATGCTGTATTTTCTTATCTTTTCCCTGCATTAACAAGTAATATATATATATATATATATATATATATATATATATATATATATATATATATATATATATATATATATATATA
>CANYBF011392478.1:0-10374 GCA_948192965.1 Dalechampia spathulata | reverse complement strand
AATGCTAATCATGACATATGTTTCTTATTGCTTCATATTTGCATCTGTAAAATGAGAGTTTTATGGAAAATAATGTGAATATACATTATATAGGCATGAGAATACTATATAGTACAAATGAAAATGTCATCTCTATATTGGTTTTTTTTAACATTATTCATATTTGATTTAACTAATTATATCTTTAAGAATCAATACTTACTTTTATCACCATAATCCTTATCTATTTAATTCGTGACATAAAGATATTAGAAATCAATGAACCTTATAACTGGATATTGAAATAATACCTAGCTCCCCGAGTTCGATACCCTTCTTACTTTATACTAAGTCCATAGAGACTAGGGGATTTAATTCTGATTGCAATTGTATTTTTATTAACCCCTTAAATCCCTGCTTCAACATGATATATCTAGACAAATGTGAATGGAATTTGTTAATGTCTTATAAGTTATAATTTTTAAATACAACTTATATGTTATTATTCTATTGTAATTATATTTTACTAGTTGTAGTATAATATTATGTTTTATTACTGTAATGAAGACAAAAGAGCTTCATGAGGATATTTAATGAGACCATTTAGATTTACATGATGATGGAATAAGATGCAAGATATTGATCGTAAAGGTGTGCAACAATCGATTTAGTTTGAAAATGGAATCAAATCAAGAAAACCAAAAATCAAATTACATAAAAATTTTAATAAAAATCAAACCAGATAGTTACATTCGATTCATTTTTATGTAAAACAAAAAAGTAATAAGGGGCTTCCTTTCTACCTTGAAGGTTTTGGAATTTAGTCTCAAACATGCTAATTGATTTTATTTAAAAAATTTACAAAGGATAAATTCAAACTCATAACCTTTAGATATGCCTGCAAGCCTTTTACCATTAGACTACTCAATAGATTCAATTAAAATTTTCATTTATATATATATATATATATATATATACACACACACACACGCACACACATACATACATATACACATATATGTCACCTTTTCTTTTAATAAGGTAATTTTAGTGGAGTCATTGTTGGTTCACATGTCACTTTTTCTTTTTGAAAAATGGTTTTGCCTACACTACTTTGTCATCTTCTTTTATGTCTTTTATTCAATAAAGATACCATCAATATAGTCTATTTATATTTACTTATCTAATAATAAGGTGTAAAATTTGACTTCTTTTATTAAATGCATTATAGGGTTTAGGCATTATGCTTATGAGTCCTAAACCAATTTATTGATTTTTTATTAATTTGATCTCATACCTTATTAGATTCATCACCAAGGACTAGTTGCTAATTAAAAGATCACATCTAAAATTGATTTAAAGCTTATTTGCCATTAATGAGAGTCATCATAGGGCTTATTTATTTCTTTTACTCTTCTTTTTGCTTTTCTTTTCTTTTCTTCTCTTTTTTATAAATCAAAAATTATTTACAAGGTGTAAAGATGTGAAAAAAGTCAAAGTATTCTAAGTTTATTACAGATGTTGATGTCCTACTTGAAATATTTATATCATTATTACAAAGTATTCATCTTTAATTTTAGTTATTGCAAGTTGAGTAGCTACATAAGATTTTTGGGCTAAGAAAATGGTACCCTATTTTATAGGACTAATAAACCCATGTAACTTCAACCAAAGTGATATGGTTGATTTTGGTATTCTATCAAAAACTTTGAATGCATCTCATCACTTGATTTCGTATTTACAAATGAGTAGAATTTAACCTAGTTGGTGATTGAATTCATATATCCACTTTAGGAATCATTATAGAAAGAATTTCAAGTAAGAAAGAAAGAAGGGTGTGAATCATTTTTCTTTCTTTAAGGATTTAAAATGGATTTTGAAGAAGGTGGAGCTTTCTTGGGTTTAAGGTGTAAGGATTTCAAAGGTTGCATCAAAGAACTACCATCATTATACAAACCAAGGTGGAATTGGATTGACATCCTAATTTTCTTTGAAATAGAATAACCATTAATGTTTATTCCTTTTATTTTAGAGATAAAATGCATTAAACCATGCTTATTGGTAATTCTAGTTATTTAAAGAATTATAATGATCAATTTTAGTCTAAAAACTAATGGGAAAACATTTGTGTGAGAGGTCTTTGAATATGGTAAGTAGAATATGTTGAATCAAATGATCTTTCAATTGAAATGTTTGAATTTGGTTATGCTAATAGTTTCAAGAATTACCATATAATATGCTTTTAATTTTGATAAATCTTATGGTTTAAAATGTCATGCATTGAAAAGTTTTCAAATAGTAGTAATAGGGTTTTAATGATAAAACTTTTCCTCTACTGTTATTATATTTTAAAAATGAGTTTTGATAAAATACATTGAACTAGTGTTTTGGACTAGTTTTGGTTGAGATAAAATTATTTATGACTCAAAAGAGTTTTTTAAGATGAAGTATCTCCCTTCTTAATTATTTTGGAAATTTTTCCATGAATTATACATATTTAATCCATTGGGACCTAGGTTAATGAGGCTAAAGCCTTATGAGCTTTTGTAATGCCAAAATGAGTTTTGATGTTTTAGATGATTGTTCTATCCATTATTGAATATTTTTATCTTCTAATAATTTTTTATCCTCTAATGAGGTTGATGTCATGGATGCAATATCAATCCATGATTGAATAGGTATGCTAAAGAGACAAGCTTTTTAGGCTTTGTATGAGGGCTTTACCCTTGGCTTTATTTGGCATTTAGGATATGTTCTAGAGAAAATCCCAAGTTAAAAAATTAAGAATTGAATTTGCATCTCCTTTAATATATTCAATAATAAAATAAAAAATGCTTAAGATTATTTATTATTATACAAAAGTTTATTTTGATGTTAGGTTTTGAACATCTTTTTACAAAAATTCTTTTATTGATTTACAATCAATGCAAAGTAAAAAATTACGTTTAAGTAAATCACTTTAAAATTTTGAAATGCATAAAACAATTGAAAGAATTTCTTTTTTTAATTATTAAGTAATTCTTTTCAAAATCATTCTAATATTCGAATATAAATTGAACAACTTCTTCTCTACTATTTTAGACTTGTTTTAAAATTCCTCCATACCCTAAATTTAAAGCATTAATTTTGAAAATTTTAGGGGTTGTTGGATATTCCAAGTGTAAATGAAGAATAGTTTTAACCTATCATTTTATGTGCTTGACAATTTTAGTATCTTTATCAAACCATGTAATAAGATTCTTTTATAACTTATCATGCAAGGGTTTTACAAGACGATTAAGTTTTAGGTAGAAATCAAAGACATAATTCAAACTTCCTAGAAATCTTTGTATTATGTATTATTTAAGATTTTATAAGAAAATTTATCAACAAATTGCAAAGATCTTGTTAGTGTATGCTCTAAAGCATCATGTAAAATTGTAATTTTGTATTGAATATATAATCAATAAAAGGGCATTATTCATTTTTTCAATACAATATTTTTATATATCTACTTTACTTAGAGTATTAAACTAAATAATAAAAACCAGGATATGAGAACAATTTAATGAAATTCATAAATAGTTTATGAAATGAGATTCTTATTATATGTAAATGTTCAATATCTAAATTATCCTAAATCATAGTACTAATAAAATTATATATTATTAATATGGATAGATCAACATATTTTATACTTGCTTTGAAAAGGTAATATGAGAGGTCTAAAATAGACATATGGATGAACAATATAGTATTGATTCTTTTAAGGCATTGTCAATGAGATTTCATATGGATAATTGATCTATGCCTGTGAAACATATCTCATTTATATTAATAGTGTAAGTATCTTTAAACTTTAGAGATCAAAGCTATCTTAACTATGGATTGCTATAGTTTGGCTCCTATGCTTTATTCCTCCCTAGGAGGTGTTAATAGCTTAGAGGTTAAGTGTAGTATAAGGTGGTTGAAGATATTTGTATATGAATAAATGATTTACCACCCCTAATGAATAGTAAGGTTTTTCTCATTGATTCATGTAATAATCTTTAATTCAGGAATCTTTAGCAGGGGTAGAATGCCTAATAGTGAATGTAATTCACAAAGGCATTTTAAAAATAAAGATTATGGTACATGAAAAATCAAGTTTAAGGCATGATCTAATATACTTGATCATGCATTGAGTTAACACGTGTCACACCTGACACATGGACATGCTCCTAAGCATTGATTGATGAATAACATCTAGTAATGTCATTTGCTAAAAAACTCTCAAAGGATATAATTTTTTTTAAAAAAATGTTATTACATGATATTTTTAGCCAAATGAAAAATATTGCCCTCATATATGGCATATAAAAGTTAACCTTATATCATCATACACCTATTCAATTCCATTCATAATAATTTCTATATCATATATTAGTTCATGTAAAATCATACTTTTACTTCATAATACGTCCATATTTCATTCTT
This sequence comes from Dalechampia spathulata, assembly GCA_948192965.1. Taxonomy (NCBI): domain Eukaryota; kingdom Viridiplantae; phylum Streptophyta; class Magnoliopsida; order Malpighiales; family Euphorbiaceae; genus Dalechampia; species Dalechampia spathulata. The sequence goes on along the minus strand of CANYBF011392478.1, from coordinate 5,940 downwards.
TGCATAACATTTGATGAAACTTGAAATGATCACTAATACTTACAATTTTTATAATACTTGTACCATTTGTTAACTTACAAGTTAATAAATTTATATATGATATCTTTTAATTAAATTACTGCCCAAAGATGAATGTACAAATGATAATTGCATAATATATAAACCTACTAGAATATAATAAAGATGGAGCCTCTTGAGCTTTGATAGTGTCACTTTTATTACTGGCTACCAAAATATTTCTAGTCAATGGAGTAGCTATCATAGAAAACCCCTTCACAAACCATCTATAATATCCAACTGACCTTAATAAATTATGACCTCCATTACATTCTAAGGCTTCTTTCAATTCAAGATGGCCTCTACCTTCTTAGGATCAACCCTAACTCTAGTAGGTGACACCATATGTCCTAGAAAAGAAATATGCTCTAACCAAAATTTTGATTTAAAAAACTTCTCATACAATATCTACAAAATCATCCTTAGATGTCTATCATGTTCATATATCAATATGGAATACACTTGTCACATCCATACACACACACAACATCCTTGTATGCATGCATTTTATGCATATATTATAGTGAATGATTGATTAGTGCATGAAGTGCATGAATGAGATATAATGCATGAATGATTTAACATGATGAATGTGATATAAAATGATTATTGGATAAAGGAATTCCATATGATAAGGAATTGATAGAGAAAGAAATAAAATGAAAGTGAAAAGATGATTATAGAAGTGAATATGCACTAAAGATGCTAATTTGGTATGCTTTAAATGAAGATCTATGATAGAATTTATGTATGTAAGGTGATATATTGACATGTTTAACATGTTATTGTATGATAAAGTATAGTTTACAATGTGTGAAAATAAGTTAAATTGAAGTTAGAACTAATGGTAAGTTAAATGGTAAGCTAGGATACAAATGACATTTTATGAAATGTCAAGGTTAATATTGAAACCATTACATGTACGATTTATGTCCATAACATCATGATGAATGGTAAGTGTAATCTTATATAAGCATGACATGAAAATGATGTAAAAATGATCATATAAGAAAAGGAAATAAAATGATGTAAGTAATATTAACTAACAAAATGTCATTATATGATTAGCCCCTTCTTAATATATTCAAAATTGAGTCTTATATTGTTTAAGTAGGAAGCATAAGTCAAATTTTCTATTCTTCTTCACTCTTTACATTTGGCTTCTTCTCTTCTCCTTCTCTTTTGCATTCTAACTTAAAGAAGAACACTCTTTCAAGGTAAAATTATGCATAGGTTTTGGTTTTAATGTTGCTTTGGTGTTCTTTATGCTTTCTACATGTATTTTTATTCTTCTTTATGCTTTCTTACATCTTAAACAAAGAAGTGAGTTATTGTAAGGTTGTGTTGATTATGTATAAATGGAAGAATTAGATTGTTTGGTGATAGATAGGAAAGTTAAGTTGTTGAATTTGATGTTTTATTGTAACTAAATGGATTTTTATTTTGAAGTATGAAAATTATGGTAATCCCTAACTTATAACTCTTGAATATGTCACTTTGGTAGCTGCTTGAAGTGTGTGAATACTATTTAAAGGTGTTCATATGGTTTGGTATGCTTAAAGGTTAATGGAATGATGATTGAATGTGTTGGAACTTGAATTCCAAACTTGCTGTCCAATTTAGGACTATTCAACTATTCATTATTTCAAGGGGCAGAATTGTGTAGCCCTTGAGTTTGTGTAAAAAAATGATTGAATGATGTGTTTAGATGATGAAAATGAGGTTTTGTAGCATGCAAAGGTGAGTTATGACATGGTTAGGCTCAAATGTTCTTCTAGAAGGCAACACGCATGTCATTTGTGTATATTATGCGTATATTACCTTAAAAGAATAATTATGTCTCTTTTATGTTGACTAAATGGACTTGAGTTTATGTGTAACATGTATATGTATGCTTGTATTTAATATGACTTGACTTTAATGTGGTTTGGAAGTCAAATAGGTAAGATATATATGAGGAAACTTATAAGGCAACATGTGAACCATTATATACAAGTTGTGTAACTTTTATGTATTATACAAGATATGAATGTGCAATTGTATATCTGGACATATTGCTTATGGATAGGTCTTAGAAAAACATGTTCATACATTAAAAGTGACCATATGACCAAGTTATGATAAGGGAAAGAATGGTACAAGTTAGTGTTATGCTGAAAATATGCATTTTAGTGTTGTTGACCTTGACTTTTCATCATCGTGCAATTTCGGGCTTCTGTTGATTCGGCTCGATCTTAATCCCCGTATCAACCCCGATTATGCACATAGGCCTCTGTAGGCTTCCCCTGGGTACGATGGTGTACAGAATACATCAGAGCTGGTGGGGCCCACCACGGCCCCTGGCAGGGCCCACCACCCTCATTTCTCTGTTCTGGGTATTCTGTACATGCAGAACACCCTTCACTATTGCCTACGCAAGGCAAACCACTTGAAATGCAAAATATCGCATTTAGGGCATTTGGCACTATTCACCATGAATAGTGCATAGGTGGGGGCCCACCAGGTAATGGCGGGGCCCGTCGCCCCTGATAACCTATTCTGCATATTTTGTACTTAGAGAATACATTTTCCAGTTGCAGTACGCAAGGCATAGCGCTTGGCATCGCAAATGCCATCTTCCGGGCCCACTACGCTGTGGAGGCCCACGTAGGGCAATAGCGGGGCCCACAGCCCCTATTAGACTATTCTGTGTATTCTGTACTTACAAAATACATTTCACGCCTGCCTGCACATGGTAGGATACACAGAATGAAAAATATTGCATTATGAGCCTAGGTCACTATTCACTATGAATAGTACACAGGCGGGGCCTGCTTCCCCCCATTGGCTTATTTTATGTATTATGTACTTACAGAATACATTCTACTGCTGCCTTACGCGAGGTACACCCCGTGGCATCCCGAATGCCACATTTTTGGACTCACCGCGCTGTGGGGCCCGCCAAACACTAGTGGGGCCCGCTTCCCACTATAGTTCACTTTGATGCATTCTGTATGCATAGAACACATCATACCTGCTGCCTTACTTAAGGCAAAGCGTTTGGCATGCTATTTGCTACCTTTTAGGCCCTTTTATACTATGGGGCCCATGGGGCACTATTCATCATGAATAGTGCACAGGTGGGCCCACCACCTGACTTATCCCATTTTAAGTGCTCTGTGCATACAGAACACATTTCCTCTGATGCCTACGCGAGACACAATCCTTTGGCACACCGAATGCCATTTTGGGCCGAAATAGGGTCGCAAACCCTAAAATGGGCCCATTAGCCGAAACTCGATGTTCAAGGCCGAATTTGAGAAAACTTATAACTACAAAGTTTCTCAGAATGTTGATTGCACTTCAATTGACATATGGCATACATCTTGTTTTGCACGTACGAGCCGGCACGCATAGGGTAAAAATGTGATGTGCGGTGCACATCACCCTATGTGCACTGCACATTGCATAGAAAAGACATTTGGTCAGGAGCCTTCTCGGGACCGAATTTGGAAAAACTTTGTTCTACAAAGTTGTTCCTCACGTCGAATAGCGCTTATAGGCTTGGGGCACACGTCCCAAAGCAACCACAGTGGGCCCCATATGATAGGTCAAAAGGTGATGTACGGTGCACATCACCTGATGTGCGCAGCACATTGACAATGTGTGGTGCACATTGTCTTTGAAATTTTTCAAATCTGGGCGAAAATTATAAAATTGCCACGCCCAAAAATTGCTCTATAAATATAGAGCTTGGGGTATGAATTAAAGACCCTGAATTTGCTTCAGAAGCAACCTAAAACTCTGCCTAAATTCCTCCAAAATTAATTAAACACTTAATTAATTAAATCCTTAGGATTTAGAGACAAAATTCGCTTAGTTATGCTCCCTAAGCACGGAAGGAAGCTAGATCAAGGAAGAAAAGCTGCTGGAATAAGGTAAATTTACCTCTTTTCTTCAATTTTCTTGATTCTGTCACTATTCTGTAAGGGATGTGCTGCGCACATAACCTCATGTATGCCACAAACAGCCTATGTGTGGTGCACATGAGGTCATGTGCTGCGCACATTGGCCCTAGATTTTAAAGAAAATGCTATTTTTCTCCCGTTTTCACTCGGTTTTTCGCCCGATCTAGCTATTTCGGTGATGTTTAGGGCTTTCCCGTGCCTTAAATGTCCTGGATCTGCCAAATACTTGCTGGATCTAAGATAATCTTAACTTTGAATTATTTTTCTTGAGTTGGATACAAATCCACGAAGCAAAAACCCATTTTTGGGTCCCGATCTACCTCGATCGAGGTCGGATCTAGGGTTTCTGTCTGAAAAATCCTTGTTTTCCCTTTATTTTCTCTTACTTGATTTAAGCCTTAAAATCATTTATTTCAATTAATTGCTTAATTAATTGTTTGGTTTGCTAAACCGAAGGCCGATTTGTGCTCAAAATGAGGTACTGTCTTCATTAAAGTTGCATATTTTTGTCTGTAGATCATTTCTGTACTAGCAGATTTAATTTTCTTGCGGATTGGCCTCTGATGTGCACCACATATCATGTGATGTGCACTACACACAGCCTATGTGTGGCACACATCGCCTGATGCGCAGCGCACATCCCTTGCATTTTTCTAAAAAAACTATATTTTGGACCATATTTTGGAGTATTTTTGATGTATCTAATGGTATTTGATGCTTTACAGTGGCTCAAATATTTTGGAAAACTCATAAAATAATTACATTTAATTAATTTTGGCCTCAAAATTAATTTTTTACGATAAAATGCAATTTTTACTTGTATAAAATACGATTTTTGAAATGATTGGATTTTAATTGGTTGAGGGGCTATCTCCAAAATATTCCAAGTGATGTTAGCACTCCCATTTAATTTTTCCATGATCAAACAAAATAATTTTGCTTAAAATTATTTTTGTTAAAATGAATTTTCACAATCCGACTCGTGTTTATTGTTTCAATTATTGCCTAATAATTGCTGGATTTTGACTCTTGGTTCGTACTTTTAAATGGTATTGGACTAGTCAATTAAATCCAAAATTCATTTGCGACTAATGAATTTTATTTGTTTATTTTGCATTTTAATCCATCCACATTTTTGGATCGAGCAAAAACACAAGGAATAGTGCTTGGGAAGGAGGGGACGTTACTTAACGTCCCAAAATTATGTATACGAGGAATTTTTGTAATAGGATAGGATTTATTATTTGGTCTGTAATAATCCCTATATCTCGTGTATACCCCCTAATTTCCTCGATCCCTTTCACCGGCCTTTATTTTTATTTGTATATTTGCCTAAATATAATATGTCATCATGTCACATGCCATGTCACATGACACATGCACACACTACTATGCATGCCATGCATATACCGTATGCCATAACATACTGTATTTCGTATGCATATACATATAAACACATAAATACGCAAATACACCAATACTCCAAATACACAATCCAATATGCTCAATCAATCAATACGCCTTATCATGCATACATATATGCCATGCCATATCATATACTATGCCACATCGTATGCCATAATGCATGTCATACAGTATGCCATACATATACTATGTTGAATACACATTCACATACGCACCACTATACCATGTCATACATATTGTAAGAGTAGCGCGCCCCGGACGCGAGAGCGCTGCACGTTGTTCGGCGTTAGATGCCGTGGTGCTTGCTCTCAATGACGTACTTCATAGTTGATTGGTCTTTAACCTAGAAAAATCACGTCGAGGTTATTAAGTGGAGTCGCCACCTAGTTTGTTTCGCCAATTCAATTGAATGACTAGAAAACTAGGAAATAAAACCCGGGCCTTCCTGTGTTGGAAAGCGGCCTGAATTTCTTCAGAGTTTGGGTTCGGGATTTTGAATTTATTAATGTTC
>CANYBF011392135.1:0-26700 GCA_948192965.1 Dalechampia spathulata | reverse complement strand
GTTGCACCTCTTTCTCCTACGAAGCTTACACGAGTCGTGTAAGAACATACACGACTCGTGTATGGCTCGTTTCATTTCCACAGTTGCATTTTCATTTATTTCAAGGCTTACACAGGTCGTGTAAGCTCACACACAACTCGTGTATGTCATTTTAACCCTATTTTACATCCTTTATTTTGAGCCATTGGATAAAAGATGGAAGGTGGGGATCATTTTGGGCGGTTTTTGGGAAGATTAAACGTGGGGTTGAGAGTTGGAAAGGCACCAAGTGACATTGAGAAAGAAAATTAGGGTTTAGGGAGGAGAAGAGAGAAAACTAGGAAGAGAAACAATATACCTTGCTAATTGGTTTCTATTGATCTTGATTTTTCAGCAGGCAAGCTATCAAGGAATTGAAGAAGCGTGCTAGGAATCCGGATTGGGCAAGTTGGAAGGTCTGAAGCTGGGAGCAGCTGAAGAGTCTATTTCTCTAGTTCTCATGTTAGTGCTATCTTCTTTCTTTCCTATTATTACTTTCTGAATTGAATAATGGTTGTGATTTTTTCAATATTGTTTGTTCTTTTACTTCATTATTTTTCTTTTATGACCTAATCGAGAATTAGGGTTGGATGATATGATACTATTTCTCTATTTTATTTGATGAATCAGTTTATCTTCATGTTTCCATATGGTTATTACGTTCCTTATATATATTCTATTAATGAGATGATGGCCAAACTTTTTAATTGAATATTACTTAGTTGTTTTAATTGCTTTGAAAGAAGAACTAAAATGACTGAACATATATGGGAACACCTAATCCTTAATTACCTAGACGTAGGAATTATTGTATTGGGAAGCTAAATACGGTTTTGAATTCATCATTGAAATAGACTTTATGGTCACGAAAGTAGTTTGTAGGTCTATCTTGAATAGGTAATGAGTTTCTGGGAAGAAAGTTATTACACTTAAGCATTGCTTTAAGATTTAAACTGATACAATTAATGAAGTATCTTGATTAGTTTCATACATTCAACCCTAAAAATAATTGTACCATATGTAAAATATTCTTTTATCATTAATATTATGTTAGTTTAATATATCTGAAAATGATTAATGTTTGTTATTGCCTAAATAATTAATGAAATCGATGTCTAGTATTTGATTACCATCAATCCCAGTGAACGACACCCTTATACTGCAGTTGCGACCCGTATTCTTGCGGATGTGTAATTACTTTATTAAGGATTATAAATTTAAAGCTTGTTGAATTATATGCATGTGAAGTTTATACTATTTATACGCCAACAACATACATACATACATACACACACAAACCTACACAACATTGGATTAAAATGATTGATTATTGTTAATAATTATTGACTAATTTGATGATGGATAACCAATCAACAATAATAAACTAGTTATAAGATTTTTTTAAAAGGAATTGAATACAAAAGTTTATTAATATTCTTTGAAAATTATTAATAACGGCCCGGACGAGGAATACCATGTAGGAGATATTGTCCGGTGGGTGAATGCGTTGGAAGAAGTTTCGTTGGTTTTACTACCGAATGAGACAACTAAGAATAGTTGGTTGGTGCCTTAATCCCTTCATTAAGATAACAATTTTTATATATTTTTCTATTGAATTTAAATCAATATTAAGAATATGTTTGACTCATTATATTGAATGAGATATTACATAAAATCCTTGTAATACTGAAAAGGTGCTTTCATCACTCCACCCACAATCTCAATTAGTTATAAAATTAGTCAAATAAACCAACAAGCTATGGTCATATCTTTTTGCAGGTCAAAAGTTTGATGAGTTTAATGAACAACTTAAATATAAAGAGCGGGTGCAGTTCCATTTTCTCATAAACCTAATTGCCTAATCCTATTTTTCAATAGGAAATGCTATATACTCATGTTTGTCTTCTACTTCACCTAATCATGGAACTTTCCTATGCCAAAATACCTGAAGGTCCAAGTTATCACGTTAGTTGGTTAATTTTTCATCATTTGGATTATTAATTGGATCCTATGAATATATATCGTTATTAAGCATTGCATAAGCCTCACGCAAGGATAGAGTTAGATATTAATAATATATTTTATTCATTAATATAATTTTATACAAAAATAAGGATAATTTTGAAAAGTAAAATAAATAAATATTTATTTTTTTATTTTTTAATTAATTTATAAAAAAATTATATTTCATTGAAAACATTAATTTTACCTAAATTACTTATATATTGTTCTAAATTTTGTTGTAATTATATTAAATTAAATGAATGTAATTTTCATTTTATACACATAAAATATAAAATTATATACGAGTAATTAAATTTCAATATAAAATATATATCCGAAATATATTACATTTAGGATTATAAATTATTAAATATTAATATTAGAAGTTGTTATTTTATATTAAATAAATTAAATTATATTGAAACATCATAATCATTCCATAAAAGTAAGCAGCAATTGTTACGACGTAGAAAAGTCATTAGGAGGTGACATTTAATGCAAACTACCGACAGGATCGAGCAGAGCTCTCAATCTGCTCATGATGTAAACCTCCATTCGTCCTCTTTCCTTACCATGAATTTTTAATTATTTATTTTTAAAAATAATTATCCAGTTAAATTTTAAAAATTAGATTTTCTACTTTATTACAGTATTATTATTCCTCCCTTAGTACTTATCAATTTTGAAAAACTTGACGATTTGTTAAATATTTTTTAATCCTTATGAAACAGTGAAAATTCAACCATTCAAAGCAAGGATAAAAGTAAATAAAAAATATATATTTATCCTAATTTAATTCATATTTTCATTTATCAATTAAATTAAATAGGAAAAAAATATTATTAAAATTGAAATTATTTTTTAATTTATTTTACATTATTATATATAAAAATATAAATTAATTTTTGATAAGTTGAACCATGGAAAAGAATATATTAATTCAACATGTAAAGAAAATTGCCGTATTTAAATGCGCCAACTACTGCCAATAAATAAAACGGTTGAGGGAGTTTTAGCGCTGATGTGAGCCCAAAACAGACACGATCATCAGTTTGAGAACAATCAACTTGCCTTATGGGAGAAATAGATGGACCACTACAATCAACTTGTCTTACCCACAAGTTCTGACAAGGAATTCCGAGTTCCCACCGGCCATTCTGATTCAACAAGAGGACTTTTAAAAGACTTAATTCGACACTAACAGGTCTATTTTAGATTGACAAAGTTTGAAATGTATGCAAACTGTTTCAGCGTGCACGGCATCACCTACAATGACCATTATATAGCTGTCAAGGAACCACTCTTTGCCCGGTTAATGGGGTAGTTTTGTAACACAATGCTGCAATTATAGAGTACGTTTTAGGGGTGAAATCATTATCAGTCCTCGTCTTATGAACTTCCCGGAAATCATACCAGCAAATTTGTCTTGACCTGCCAAGTTGTTGGATACAATGATTAACAGAATATCTGACTCGGAAAATGGGATGAAGTTCAAAACGACTTAATAGTCTTTACAGCTTCAAAAATTCAACTTAATACCTTTTGTAACAATACAAATGTACATATAGCAAAAAATACTTCACTCAACTGGGAATTAGGCTCAATTTAGTGAAATTATGAGCATCCTTTCAAATAAAGGCACCGTCTAGATTTTTGCCGCAATATTCGTTCAAAGTTATAGGGCTTGTCCTTCCAGCACGCTGATGCGACTCCTATTCGAAGATCCATATTTCACTCGAGTACATTAATCCCTTCACCGAACAAGCCACAGGCCAAGAACGAATGTTAACCATTTACTTAACAAGCTTCTCCACAGACATCTTCTATACAGCGATTCAATCCCTCCATTTCCGCTTGTCTCTCCTGGATCCTGATCGCTCCTTTTCAGTGTCAGGGGTGTCCCTGCTCCTGTGCTTATGATGCGTTCTTCTGCTACTTCTCTTTTCCCGAGAGGACTGCTTCTTTCTTTTTGACCTAGAATGATAATGACTTTGATCATCACCGCATAAATCACTAGATGAGTCACTATTACTATACCGATGTCTCCTAGATTGTTTCCGACTTTCATCCTCTGGTGAACTGTTTCTCTGTTTTCGGTGGTGACTATGGGGGGATTCAGGCTGTTTATACTCTTGAGTTGCCTTTCGCGAATCAAGTTCAGGTTCCGTCTGTCTGCTTGTACCAGTTAATTGATCACCATGAACGGAGTTGTTCTTGAGGGATGACCTATTTTCATCTGGCATACTAGCAACATTCTCGGTACTGGCAATTGCTGAACCTGTCTTAGAAGTAGAAGTTCCAGTTATATTAGTGGAGTGGGAAAGATCAGGGGGAACCTCTAAACCTAGCTCTTTGCCCAATGATTCTAAAAAGTCGCCTGCAATCAAGCGATTTAATGTTGAATTTGCCGCTTCAACCTTTTTCTCTGGATCCTCCACCCTATTTACAGTAGAAACTTCAACCTCATCATCTGAATCATCAGAGAAAATCGCCTGCATGAAAATGAATCATTAGCAGCAATCATTGCCAGCGGATGACTAGCACAAGCTTATCTTCTGAACCATATCTCTGTGGTGCCACAGATGCTTTAGCATATTATTCATCTTATCTTGATAAAGATGACTAGCATATGCTTATTAAACTCCCTTACGCAGAATGCTTTACTAGTCAAAGATACAGTAGCACATTTAACTTATCACAATACCATACCTTGTAAAGGTCAACTGGCCTCTCCACATTTTCCACTTCTACCTCAACTTGCTTTTCTTCTCTATCAGCTACATCTTTGCTTATTTGTTGCATGTCAGTTTGAATAAATGAATCTTGGACCCTATTTACAGTAGAGTTCTCTCCCAATTTGTTGGCGATGACAGGATCTGACATGAACAATAAAGAATCCAGCTTGCTTCTCATCCGTGGAGGAGGTGGTGGCTGTAAATTGCAATACCAAACTCCAGAGTTATATAAAAATGGAATATGAAAAAAATCTGAAATCTATGATAGGACAACTTCAATAAACAAGCTGCATGAATTCCACATGTCAGAACAGGGACTGAATCAGCAACATATGTAAACTCCACAGACTACAAAATCCCATTATAGGGATAAAAGATAATGAGAAAAAAATTTGATGCCAAGTCAAAGGGTGCTAAAATAATTTAAGAAATTGAGCAGTGAGAAGAATAATTCCAGCAAATGAATAAGGAACCACCAAAAAGGAGAAGGGAAATCTTCAAATTACCAGGAGGGTGACCCACTTCAATACTGGACCAAACAAAATAAAATACAAATTTTCTCTACCCTTATGTTCCTTGAAGAGCAGACCAAGAAACCAAGCCAAGGAGGCATACCTTTCCCATATAAGGATCAATTAGATCAAACCGCTTGCAAAGAATGGGAAGAGGACGCCATTGGAATTCTTCCCTTTTGGGGTAACTTTTCTTCATCTGTATTTCTTCTGCACGTGCATCTTTGACTTGCTATTAAAGAAACCTTTACTTCATTATTTAAAATCAACCAGCAGAAATAGCCTAGTAACTAAAAGTACTTATCTTGAAATTACCTCCAATCCACCAGAAGTAAACTGCATTCCTCCACTGGAGAATTCCATAAACTGTTGCACAAAGTTGTTCTCCTTGTTCCACTTTCCTTTCTCTATTGCCTCAGCTGCAGCCTCAAAGTCAAGTCTCTCACGAGCACGAGCTGCCTCTGACATATTACTCACTTCAACTGAATTTATGGAACGAAGCCCTCCTTGGTACTTTTCCTTGAGAAACTGCTCATATCTTTGCTGCTTTGCAGGATCATCTTTGAAAGGTTTGCCTACTCCAGGAAATTCGCTCTAAAATACAGAACATTTAAAGATGAGAAAGAGAAGAGTATTCTTTAGCATCATAAAATAACTCGCCAACCAAAACAATTGAAGATTTGTAAAGACAAACTTTCAAGAAAAAAAAAATTCCAGACACAGCAAATAGTTCCGTAGTTCCAAAGCACACCAATGCATCCAAGAAGTGCAAAATTGGGAGCAACTAAATCACTTACAGATGACACAGGCTGTGTAAATGTGCCCGAAAGATTGAACTGCAGATTAACATCTTGAGAAGAAACAGATGAGGTATCATCTCTCAAGCTTCTTTCTAAAGGCCTTTCCCCAAGTATTTTTGCACGGCTCTCTGCAGTCAACCTATGTTGACTTGAAGATGATTTCCCATCCAAAGCAATATTCTTCTGATCATTACGCTTTTGGCATTCCTCCCACAGCTTAAAAGCATAATATTCATTGCCATTTCCACCATTAAGGAAACTAAATAATGGATTTGACCGATTTTTCTCACGGGAAAGGTCCTCAAATAATTTACCACACCGAGCAGCTAAAGTGGCAACCCCCTCAATTAAGAGTTTCAAATTACTATCTTCTGGAGGAGGAACATTGGGTGGAGGAGGAACAGCATGCTTGGCACCAGCTTCAAGTGGACGAGAAAATTTATGATGGGGCACAAAATCCTTTGGAATTACTGGAGGATCAACTCTGACAAATATTTGAAAAATGAGAATTGCAGTCCTCCAGGGAATAAAAAAGTCCGCACAACAGACATGACCCTTCCTCGAAAATAATAGTCAATTACAGATAAAACTCATCATTGCAGTTACTAATGTTAAAAACAGTTGCTGTATTTCATGACTAAACAAAAATGATCATGTTACCTCTCCAATTGATAATCAGACTTTGATGCAACCCTAAATCCAAGAAGAGCACCTTGCTCCTTCCAGGCCAATTTTTTCTTATCTTCTGTGATGGATCTTACTGCATCTTCAACTTCTTCGACATAAGTTTCTTCAAAGTCATAAGCTGATAAAGAACCATAATTAGTAAAAACAGGGCTGATATACTTCTACCATAAAACAACAGTGGTGCAAACACAAAAAAAATACATGCACACATATATAACAGTTAGAAATAGACATCACCTTGAGATAATAAAGTAAAGGCGAAGAATGCAATAAAAAATTGTTGGTCAAAAGAAAATTTCAATTCAGGACAGAGATGATGCTTACTCCACCAATCCAAAATGAGTTCTAAACGAACCACCAACTTTTCTTTAACAATTCTTTCTATTCAAATAAAACACAAACAACGCTTATAAAGCATAGAAATCCAAATCTATTGTGAGTGATATTCAATGTACATACAACAAAAGAAAATATGTATGATAAATATCTACTCTACGTGAAGCCACTGATCACTAAACTTTACAATCACATTTTATCCATTGCAGTGTACAGAGCAACTTTGCCTCGTGTAATCAAAACATGTTATGCAGACAACAAACATAATAATGACAGAATAGAGACACACTGACCAGTTGAATAGACATCTTCATCTTCAATATCATATTCTTCAAGTGCTCCAATGCCAAAGCCAGGAGCAGCCTTTCCTGCTGATCAATTAAAAGTAACTAGCTGAACTAAACTCAATACAAATAATCCAAAGACACGACGATTAAGAGCAAATAAACAAGAGCTGCAAGAAGAGATGATCCGGTGAATGAGACCATGAAGGCTTGTTACACAGCAGATCTTACACTTGAAACCAAAAAGAACATCTCTTATTGACAAATCTTTTCTATTCCCACGCTCTTTATTGTCTGATACACGTGATCTTTTCTTTTCTGAAAATGAAATGAAAAAAAAAAAAAGGATTAAATTGCATAAGTGGAAACCAAGTTGCTCGCTATCACCTAGTCTACTTTGAGAAGAATCAAACCTCTGAACTCAGGAGCATGCTTACACGGATCATACCCCAAACCATATAAATCCTGTTTTGGGTTGAGCACAAAAACCTACAGCAAAGAAAAGAAGAGATGTTGGTCATGCAGTCTGTTAGGATAAGACCTAACCTGCAGATGAGGAGAAGAATGGAAGAGAATAGGGAAAAAACATGAAGAAAAGAGAGAGGGCGGGGGTTGAGATAATAGAGAGAAAGCAATGAAAAAGAGAAAACAGATAATTTCCAGATATATTACATCGTTACAATGCTATCATATATAAATATCCCTTACTTATGGTCCCCATAGTATAAATAACATAGTCCCTAATAAAAATCAGAATGCTGCCCTGTACTACAATTGCAATGACAGTCTGCACAATAACAAAATCAGTCCTTATTCCCATGCCTAATGTTAAAACACAGGCTATACCATGGGTTCCTGTGTTTATACATAACACAGCCCTTATTAGGATAATCCAAAATTTTTAAATTCACAAATCACCATAAACTTTTAAAAATGGTATAGAATATCAAAGTTCTAGATAGTTACATTTTAGTGAGAAAAGAAATAAAACTTTATTTTCCACTTAAACTAGGTGAGAATGGATGTGCAACTTCCCATCAAGTGTAGTATAGTATATAAATTCAGCAGAATGGTCATATATTGCAGTAACAGCATGGGTATACCATATATTAATACCATTTCATGTAACATCAGTTAAGAAAAAATAAAGAGTTCTCACAGGTGTGCTTCGTGGAGTATCAGCATCATTTTTGACAGACAGTTCTGCGCTTCCATGGTCATCTTCACCAGAAAAGGACTCAGTGCGATGCACTTTTGCATCGTCAGAAGAAAAGGCTAAGAGAGCTTTTCTAGCTTCTCTACGAGCATCTGCAAGTAAATTACAAAGATGAAAAATAACCTGAAGTAGCCTCCCTACTATACTCAGAAAATTATTCAAAAGGCAGAAAAGATTACAGTTCAATCTCAGTTTGACAAAAAACAATAAATATACATCAACATTCATGTAATGCAATAAATAAAAACAGATCAATAAATCAAGAATGCAGTGAAGGATCAAGAATATCTGATGAAATTCAACAATTTATTTGAAGTTATATAAAGACAAGTAGAGAAGGGGGAAAAAAAGACATGGAGACAACCTACCATATAGTGAATTTGCACGAGAATCCTTAATTGAATGGCCATGTCTCCAACCCATCTTTAGCAGCAATTTTACACCTACTCACCAAAATCATGACACTAAGTTATGCTTAATTGGCAGAAGGCACAAAACTCATCATTTCAAAGAAAACAAAATGTGATATAGCTCAAAGTCCAAAACAAACCAATTGACTCTGTAGCTGGAAGAACTATTTCATCAGGAGCTGGTCCAGGAATAGCAGATGGTCTGCAATGGACATGCAGAAACAAAACTTGTGACAGTAAACAAGCTAAAAATTATCAAAGAACATTTAGCAACAACTTGTAACAGGGTGTATATGAATGTGTTTTTTTTTTTCATATCTTTGTGCATCTTATGTCCATTGGTGTCGAAATACTAGTTGTCAGATGTAAATATAAAGAAAAGTTTATGAAGTTCCTCTGGATAAAACAAATCAAATACATATAGGCTATCAACTAAAGATCCAAAACTTAGCATCACGAAAATAAATATCATTTATTAAAAACATGAAAGGAAAATAAATAAAGAAAAAAGCAACATCATTCAGTTTGTAACACTTACTAAATATCTGCAAAAGTTAAAAGGAGCATGATCACAAACATTATTATTACTGATGGATTGCAGCCTAGAGAACATTAAACAAGTTCTATAATGGAGACAATAGCTAACAGCTAGTAATGTTCAAACACAATCCTAAAAATCAAAGGAACCTTTTAATTGCCAGTCTAGTGACAAAATTAGGGAAAAGTACCCATCCTATCAGGATTAAATCCAGAACCATTTATGTTTTTTTATTTTTAAATCACAAACATTTCTTAATATCAGCAAAATGAGTGGGAAAAATATACCACACTGCACAGGTGTTACAGTAAATGCAGCATTTAACAACTTATCCAAACGTTATGTTTTCAAATGAGCACAGATAGCAGTTAAACAGTTCTCAAGATTTCATTGTCAAAAATAACCACCAACCAAGAAAAATAAAAAAAAAGTGCTACCTCTGTTGCTGTTCTTTCTCAGCTTGTTTACGAGCAAATTCGGCAGCGGTAAACCCAAATGTATCAAACTGCGATGACATCCCTAATGATTGACCTTCAAATTCCTAAAATACAAACTCACCATGAATTCAAATTCACAATGAATTGTTAATTCAGTAGTTAATCTCCATCAACACAACTCCAGCAACCATGCAATGCAGATGCTGATCCTAGTGATAGTAGTAATAGCAATCATAACAAAACACAAAACTTATGCTCATGCTCACATGATATGCATATTAAAGTTGATTATTCTAGCTCAGAAGTAATGATCAAACAACGAAACCATAATTAAACACATCAACTTATCTAGCTATAACTCCTTAGCTCACTCATAAAATTCAATTAACCGTATTCCAACCATGATAACAAACTGGAAAAACCATACTAGATGAGAATCATTAACTTACTTCTTTCTCATCCTCATCTAAAAAGTTCAGAATGCTTTGCTTTTTGACTTCAGCTCTGTTTTTCCTTGATGACGTAAATGATTGAGGAGTCCAGCCTGTTGTAATTAGGTTAGCTTGATCAGTTATTCACTTGCAAAAAAGGATAAAACCAAATAATTTAATCCCCGCTGACATTAACATTACAACCTGCCCTCACATTAAAAGCAGTTTACTTAAGACCAAAACATGTCACAGTTTGCTTAAAAGAAAAATTAAATTTTAAAGCATATGTACCTTCCTTAGAACCAACAGTATTGTAGTAACCAGCTGAAAATCCACCAGTAAATGCTCCGTGGAATCTTCTTCTACCTTCTTCATCCCTAACCTACAATTAAAAAACCAAATTCGAAAGAAATTCCACAAAATAAAGAAAGCAAAATAAAACTTGATTGGCTAATTAATTAATCAAGTACCTCTTGCTTCCAAGGGACTAGAGTTCTGAGATGACCAGAAGCCTCGGCGACGGCTTTTTTCTTACGACTAGTAAGCTCTTCCTCGCGCTCTATCGGCGTGCCGTAGAACACGAAATCCTCTTCATCCATGTCCATTTTCGCTTAATTTTATCCTTTTCTTGCAGGGAAATACAAGATCTAGGATTGGTAATATACAATATTGATGATTGAAATGTTAGATCATTGATTGGGAAAGGATCATTGGAAGCGTTAGGGTTTTGCTCATTGGACAATTATTCCAGCGAAATTGGCTGGAGTCTTAATTTCAGCAATATTTTCGTTTAAAGATAACCAGATTTTAACATATCTAATAAGTTTATAATTAATTATATTTACGTAGGAGATGTCTTAATTGGTTGCTGTATGTTAAAATAATGAGAATAACAAAACATGATTTTACTTCTTATAAAATTTTCCAATAAATGATGCAAATCCCACATAAAATTTTGTAGCTATTTTATAATCTATTTTAATATTATGATATCAAAATATAATCAAATAGTTTCACAAATTTATATTGATTACTCTTGTTTAAAAATATTGATGTATAATAACTTTATCTGATTATTTTAATTAGTAAAAAATTAAAAAAATGTTTAATTATAAATTAAACTTAATATTGGAACTAATAAGTCTTTTAACTCAACATTTATTCATTTACAGGGTTAAAAATATAAACAATATAATTTTCAAAGATAAATTTTTTAAAATAATATAATTTAAAATTATTTATCTATCTAATATAATCTCTTAATTATTATCTAATTATTATCCTCATCCTATATCAGAATTTTATTCATAACTTCCTACATACATATGTCAAAAAGATAAATTGATTCTTTTCTAGTTATTTAATATCTTAAATTTTCTTTTTAATAATTTATCAATAACAAAGATTTACTTTTGTAAAAATAAAATATAAGACTTACTCAAAAATTATTAGAATTTGTAAGTTGATTTTTAGAATATTTCCTAATATTTTTAATTTTTTTTAGTTTCTCATGTTACATCCATTAGGTATGCATACTTGATCATGATTAAGAAAATGTCATGATCATTATTTTTGACGTACTTGACTTTTGTTATTATTATTATTTATTGAGTTTAAGTTAAAATCCATGTATTTGATTATTGAAATCCCTATGAAAATGGTAACACGTGTGGCGATTGATAGTAGTTCGACACTAACTCTTGCCTACGTCCACTTCTCTTAAGTCTCAACTTAGGGTTCTATTAAAATCAATCAATTACAACACAGGATTCCACAAATGAATCCTAAACCTCAGTGTTTTTCAGGCTCATACTCAAACTTTTACAATAATCAACTTCACAAACTCTCAATTACAACTTAATGCCCACATATTAATCACACATCAATCCACAATAATAAAAACATAACTCGTAGGTTATGGAAATACAATCAATTGAGAGTTTACAATTACCAAAAGATAATAATACAAGTAAACTTACTTGTTCTTGAAGATAGAAGCACAAGAAATTAATTGCTCTGCAAAACTAGCCGTTAGATTAAAAGATATGAAAGTTCTATATATAAAAGAGCCGTTAGAAAGGGTTTAAAACCTTTCTGCTAAGTCGTGTATGACCGTACCAGATATGGTATGCCTATACCAATTTTAAAAGACACTTTTGAAAATGAGAGGAAAGTTAGGCACGATCGTACCACCCATTGGTACGCCCGTACCAAACTATTTTTCCTGACAAACAATTTTCTTGCGAGCAACTATACGGTCGTACCATCCAATGGTACGCCCGTACCAAGGCAGGTTTACTGACAAACCAAATTCTTGCGAGCAATGATA
Organism: Dalechampia spathulata; assembly: GCA_948192965.1. Lineage (NCBI taxonomy): Eukaryota > Viridiplantae > Streptophyta > Magnoliopsida > Malpighiales > Euphorbiaceae > Dalechampia > Dalechampia spathulata. The sequence continues at coordinate 13,963 of CANYBF011392135.1, read as the reverse complement.
CACCCATACCAATCTCAAGGAAATAAGGCTTTACTTGGTACAGTCAGTCATATACCCGTACCACACATCAAAGCAATTTGGTATGCCCGTACCACATATAAAAATTTACATTAAAAGGCAAATAACTTAAATTGACTCATACGTGACACACACATCAAAATCCTAAGTCTAACAATCTCCTACTTTTTAATGTTGGCAATCAATTTGAGTTCAATTTGTAAAAACATGTTAAAATGAAATTTTGATTTGAAAAATTTTAGAAATCTCCCCTTTTATTTTAGAATTCATGCCATAAATTTATAAGTAATTAATCAAGCACAAAGGAAAGGAGAAAATGTAGAAATCAGAGTAGACAAACAATATAATATATGATCATAGCAATAAATAGAATCAAATGATCAGAGAAATACATATAGTTGTATGATCAACATAAACAGAATGATATAATCAGAGCATTATCCATATCAGTTGTAATCAGAATAAATGATAATAAGCAACAATGAGAATAAACATGATAGGATAATGAACTGAATAAACATCATATGCTATATAAATATAAACTCAAAAAGATGTCTAATATAATGGTCAGAGCAACAAAAAGAAATAACAATAATGAAAACTAAAATCTCCACTAAAACATTTCCCCCTTTGATACATCAAAATGATCACTATGGGTTCTGAGGAGGAGGTGGACTTGGTGAAGGAATAACAAAAGGATCCATCATGACATTGATGGAGTGTAGAGTCTTAGAGGTAGAAGTTTGGAACTCATGAAAGTCAGCAACATGCTAAGCAAATCGTTAATCAATGGAAGCTGACTGTTGAGTGAGATGTCCGAGCCGTTGATCAATCTACTCAAGGCATCGCTCAAGAGTATCCAAACGATCAAGTCGAGCGATGATAACAGCAAGCTGCTAAGAAATAGAATCAGTAGATGCAGTAGCTGCTAGAGTAGAAGTGGAAGTGGCAGTTGAAGCAGGAGGATTAAGAACAGCAGCAGATGATGAAGATCCACCCTAGAAGTGATGCTATAGTTTACGGCTCAGATCCGCTTGGCGTGTGGCGTCAGTGGATGGATCTGAAGGGTCAAGCCACTCTGCAGGTTTATCGTCTTGAAGTGGAACTTGCAAGTGCTGACAAACCTCCACAGCTTGTCTTCTATAGAGAGAAATAGTGTCATTGAGGAGGCCCAATGACTGAAGATGGTCGAGTCATTAAGAAATGTACTCAGAGTGAATGACGAACTCATCATTTGGAGTATACTCAAGGAGCATAGAGTGCTCAGTGAATGATAAATTAAGATTAGGACCTTTTGGTCTGGGGGAGGGGTGAGTGGTGGGGAAGGCGTGCAACTGCTGGCAGATGTGGTGTATGATAGGTCCAAAAAGAATAACCTTGTCAGGCTGCTTCTGAATGTCGACCTCATGGAAAGAGGTCTGAAGCCAGCGTCCAGACTGGATAAGGGTACCCATGACTATACAGTAAAGAAAAATGAGGTTAGGGCTTGTGATGGTGTCATTAGACTTGGATCTCCTGAAAATAAGATAAGAGATCAATCTATGACAATAGAAAAGAGTAGGAGATTTAAGGCAGGATGCTTTCTGTTGAGAGGGGCGAAAAGAAGTATGGAGGGTAATATCCCTCCAAAAAGAATTGCGATCAAAGATCGCAGATTTGGCATTCAAAATGCCATCAATGTGAAAGCCAAATAAAGCATTAAACTCGGAGACAGAAAGAGAATGGTGTCTCCGAAAAAGTCTAAAAGTGCAAGAAAAAGAGTTAGACAGAGAAAAGGCCTGTAAAAACTATAAAGCTACAGACTGTATAAAGTGATTATTTAGAAATGCAAAATTTTGACCAACCTACATTAGCCAAATACTGCAAAACGTCATCCTCCAATTTGGACTGACGGAGAGTAGGATGATACGTAAAGCGAGAGTGAGAGAAAACCTTCTCACTCAGAATAGAAGTCCTAACGACAGAAGCAGGGGTAGCGCTACCTTGAGGGCTAGAGCCTGCAGGAACTGTACGTTTGAATCTCTGTAAGGAAGAGCTATCACGATCACTAGGAGTAGGCATGATGAAAAAATAAGTAAAAAACATATAAGTTGACGAAAAATTAGAAATCTTTATAATTTCGGCAGAGTTTTGACGAGTTTTGAAAAACTAAAAAACTGAACCTGCACAGAAATCTATAACAGTTGACACAGAGCACCTAAACATAATCCTAAGCAATAAACTCTAAAGAACCTAGAGTTAAAACAACCTAAAATGATCAAAAAATCAAAATTAAAAATAGAATCAAAAATCAATAAAACAGTAAAACTGGAATGTGAAAACAGAGAAAATGAAAGAAAATCAAACCAAAATGAAGAGCAGGATTGTGGGCAACAAAATTTGGAGTGTTTTGAGACTGGTTTGAGAGGATTTGGCTGGGATTTGAGAGAGAAATTGAGAGAAAACTGAAGTTGGAATATGAAATATCAGTTGTACGCCCCGTACGAGCCAAAAAGGTCTTGAAATTTCACATATCGTACAGGCGTATAGGTGATACGTATGGTCGTACCAACTGAAAATGTTTAGAATTCATCATCGTGTATGGGTGTATGAGTATGGTGTATGGCCGTACTAGAGCTCTTAGCTAAAAATTTTAATTTTTTGAAATAAGAAGCGTACGGGTGTACATAAAATGGTATGGTCGTATCACATTTTGAAGAAAAATGCCTTTGATATGTGTACGGGCATACCAAAATGTGGTACGACCGTACGAGTGTTTGAATGAAAATCAGAGTTTGGAGCATAAGGATCCGTATGGGCGTACAGAAACAGGTACGATCGTACGGGGACTAAAAAACAGAAAATTTTGAAGAATTCTGAGAATTTTCTTGAAAATTTTTTAAGTCCACTAAGTACATCTACTTCAAAAATGAACCATCTATCATTCCTAGCTCATGTTTAATGAAGTTTAAACGTTCTTCACTAAGGGGTTTTGTAAAAATATCTACCAATTGGTGAGTTGTATCAACAAATTATAATACAACCTTCCTTTTTTGCACATTATCATGTAGAAAATGATGCCTAATATCTATGTGCTTAGTTTTAGAATGTTGAATTGGATTCTTAGATAAATTTATAGCACTAGTGTTATCATATTTAATGGAAGTACATGAAACACAAACATTATAATCCCTTAATTATTGTTGAATCCAAAGTACTTGAGCATAACAACAACCTACGAATATGTATTTAGATTCAGCAGTAGATAATGATACATAATTTTACTTCTTGCTAAACCAAGAAAACAAGCAATTGCCTAAGAAATGATAAGTACCAGAGGTACTCTTCCTATTTAATACATTTCTAGCAAAATCAGCATCGGAATAGGTAATCAAGTCAGATGAACCATTCTTTGCATACTACAAGCCATATACATAGTTCCAATCAAGTATTTAAAAATACGTTTCACAGCACACAAATGCGATTCCTTAGGAGATAAGTGAAATCTAGCACATACATACACAACAAATATAATATCAGTCCTAGAAGCAGTTAGGTAAAGCAAACTACCTATCATACCTCTATACTTCTTTTGATTAACCTATTTACCACTTTCATCCAAGGAAAGCTTTGTAGTAGTGCTCATTAAAGTTTTGCTCAATTTTGCATCTTCTAGTCCAAACTTCTTTAGCATTTCTTGTGTGTACTTGACTTGATTGATGAAGATTCCATCTTTATACTGCTTGACTTGAAGTCCTAAGAAATACTTCAACTCTCCTATCATACTCATCTCAAATTCTCCCTGCATATACTTAGAGAATTCCTTGCACAATTTTTCATTAGTAGCACCAAATATGATATCATCCATATAGATTTGAACAAGAAGATATCATGTTTATAATGCTTAATGAAAAGTGTTGTGTCTGCTTTACCTTTTTCAAAACCATGATCAATAAGAAAACCACTCAACTTATCATACCAAGCTCTAGGAGCTTGTTTAAGACCGTATAAAGCTTTGATAAGTTTGAAAACATGATTTGGAAATTCAAAATCTCTAAAACCAGGGGGCTGTGCAATATAAACTTCTTCATTGATAAAACCATTCAAAAATGCACTTTTCACATCCATTTGAAAAAGTTTAAAGTTCATGTAAGATGCATATTACAATAACATTATAATAGCTTCTAATCTAGCTATAAGTGCAAAGGTTTCATCAAAGTCTATTCCCTCTTCTTAACAATATCCTTATGCTATTAACCTAGCTTTATTCCTAGTTATTAGACCACTTTCATCAAGTATATTCCTAAACACCCACCTTGTTCCTATAACAGATGCATCTCTAGGCTTAGCTACTAAGGTCCATACATTATTTCTATCAAACTAATTTAGTTCATCCTGCATAGCTAACACCCAACTTTCATTATCTAAGGCTTCATTCACATTCTTAGGTTCAATCTGAGAAATGAAAGCAAGGTTGTTATGGATATCTTTAAATTTAGAATGAGTTGTTACCCCTTTTGATGTTTCACCTATGATTTGCTCCTTTGAGTGTCCTTTTGGGAAGTTCCACTCCTTTGGAAGATCATGCTCAATTTGAGTTGCAGCTAGGTGAGAAGGAAGATCATTTACTTCTTCTTTGTCAACATCTTTAAGAGTAGCTTCTTGTTGATGCTCTTGTTCTTCACTTTGTTTCAATAGAATTCCTACATCATCATCAACAATGTCCTTTCTTGGACCAAAGGAGTTAGTTTCATTAAAAATAACATGCATAGATTCCTCTATAACCAAAGAACGTTTGTTAAAAACCCTATATGATTTACTAAATGTTGCATATCCTAAGAATAAACCCTCATCAGTTTTTGAATCAAATTTCTCAAGGTTATCTTTGGTGTTTAAAATGTAGCACTTATATTTAAATACTCTAAGGTATGAAATTCTTGGTTTTCTACCATTCCATAGCTCATAAGGAGTTTTGTTTAAAAGCAGTCTTAAATAAACTCGATTTGTGACATAACAAGCGGTATTGACTGCTTCGGCCTAAAAGTAAGATAGTAATTGATACTCATTAAGCATTGTTCATGCCATGTCATAAAGAGTTTGATTTTTCCTTTCAACTACCTCATTTTGTTGAGGTGTTCTAGGAGATGAGAAATTATGATGTATGCCATGTAATTCACAAAATGATTTAAAGCTTTCATTTTAAAACTCTTTTCCATGATCACTTCTTATTAAAGAAATGTAATAACCCTTTGCATTTTGCATTCTTTTTGTTACATTTTGAAAGGCATTAAATGCATTATCTTTATGAGCTAAGAATGAAGTCCAAGTAAACCTCAAGTAATCATCAACAATAACAAGTGCAGAATGCATACCACCTAAACTAGCTACTCTAGTTGGTCCAAATAAATCCATATGTAACAGTTGAAGAGGTTTGGAAGAAGTTACCTTGTTTTTCACCTTAAATAAGAACTTTACCTATTTTCCCATTTAGCAAGCTTCACACACCTTGTCCTTTGCAAATTTGATCTTTAGAAGTCTTACTACATGTTCATTCTTCTCGAGATCTTTGATGCTTTTGAAGCTGGCATGTCCAAGCCTTCTATGCCAAAGTCATGAGTCCTCACTTATAGAAACAAGACACTTCACATTTTTATTAGGAATAGAATCTAAATCAATCATATAAATATTTTCTATCCTATCTTCTTGAAAAACTAGCTTATCATCACTAATCCTATAAACAAAACAACCTTTTGGATCAAAAGTAACTTTAAAACCATTATCACACAATTGACTAATGCTAAGTAAGTTATGTTTTAAACCTTATACTAACAAAACTTTGCTAATAGAAACGTTGGAATTCTTACCGACCTTACTAATTCCAACAACTTTACCTTTGGTATTATCTCCAAAGGTAACATTACCTCCCTCATATTCTTTAAGGTTGGAGAAGAGGCTTGCATTGCCGGTCATATATCTTGAGCATCCATTATCGAGGTACCATTTATTTTCACTAATCTTGGATCTCAAGCATACCTGTTAAATACAAATGCATTTACTTCTTTTTAGGTACCCAAATATATTTGGGTCCTTAGGGGTTGAAAACATTTATATCATCATTCCAATGCATCTTCCTAATGAAACATCTATTGGTTGTATGCCCCTTTCTATTGCAATAATGACATATGACATTCCTAAATCCAAAATGGTTATGCACACATTTCCTTTTGGATGCATGAGAATGATTATGATTACATGAACATGAACAATGATGTACCTTATTAGCATGCATTTTATTTGCTTTAGGATTAACATTTTTCTTTTTAACATTCTTTGGTTTTTATGTTGAAGTAGAAGCTTTGACAAATACCGTTCTTTTAGAGGTGTGGGAGGAGTTTTGATTAAATCCAATACCCTCTTTGTTACCACTAAGTTTTTGGTATTTTAAAATCAAATCAATTTTAACACCACCTTGTTCAAACCTAGAAAGATTGTCTTTCAACAAATCCTTTTCTTTCAAGATCTTAACATTTTCATCCTTTGAAAATTTATTTTCCTTTTCAAGACTTTCAAGTTTTGTTTTACAAGAATCAGTTCATTTTGTAAAAATGGTTTTCTCTTTTAAAATGGATGCATGTTTACTTCTAAGTAATTGATGCTTCCTAGCTAAATTCTCATACTTTCCTAAAAGCTCCTCTAATGTACCACATTCATCATTATCATCAAGTTCATCATTAATATAATAAGATTGAGATGATGTGGTTACCTCATCATTTTCTTCATCATCCAAGAATGCCATGAAGCAAAGATTGGTTACTTTTTTATCACCAGACACCTTCTCATTTGATTCATTATTATCATCCCATGTAACCTTTAATGCCTTCTTTTTGAAAGGCTTGGATGGTTTGTTGAGGTGAGGGCATTCATTCCTTATGTGTCTTGGCTTGTTGTATTCGTAGAAAATAGCTTGATTCCTTCAAAAATTATCCCTTCGATTGAAAACATTGGTTGAAAGAACTGATAAGTCATTTGCTTCTTCAATGGATGTCACTCTAGCCTCCCAATCCTTTTTAAGCAGCACCCGTAAGATTTTGTTGTTGATGTCTTCTCTTTGATACATCTTGCCAAGCCTCATTAGACCATTTGTGATCACCATGAGTCGGTTGTACATTTTAGAAATTGACTCATTTGCTTTCATTATGAACAGCTCTTATTGATATATCAACAGTTAAATTTTCTTATTTCGAACTTGATTAGTTCCTTCATGATGAGTCTCTAAAGCAGTCCATATTTGCTTTGCCATGACACAATATGATACTTGACCATATTCCTCACGACTTATAGTACAATACAATATGTTCATCACCTTTTTATTTTGAAAGTTTGCTTTTAATTCCTCCCTGGTCTAATCTTCTCTAGCTTTAAGAGAAACAACACCGTCAATTATAATTTTTGGAGGTAAGAACTCATTTACCATCAAGTTGAACAGTTCAATTCCATCACTGTCCAAGAAAACTTTCATCCGATGCTTCCAATATGGATAATCAGTTCCATTGAAGAAGGGGGGTCTTGTAAATGATCGACTTTCACTGGTTACCACAAGATCTTTTGCTCTAAAATTTTATTTCTAATACTAATAAGCACCAACGCTTTGATACCAAATGAAATCCCTGCAGAAATGGCAACATGTGTGGTGGTTTATGGTGGTTCGGTACTAACTCTTGCCTATATCCACTTCTCCTAAGTCTCAAATTAGGGTTCCACTAAAATCAATCGATTACAACACAAGATTCTACAAATGAATCCTAAACCCCAGTGTCTTTCAAGCTTACACTTAAACCTTTACAATTATCAATTTCATAAACTCTCAATTACAACTTAATGCCCATGTATTAACCATACACCAATCCATAATAATAAAAACCTAACTCTTAGGTTATGGAAATATAATCAATTGAGAGTTTACAATTACTAAAAGATGATAATACAAGTAAACTTACTTGTTCTTGAAGATAGAAGCTCAAGGAATTAATTGCTCTGCAGAACTAGCTATTAGATTGAAAGATATGAAAGGTCTATATATAAAAGAGCATTAGAAAGGGTTTAAAACCTTTCTGCTAAGTCATGTACGACCGTACCAGACATGGTACCCCCGTACCAATTTAAAAAGACACTTTTGAAAATGAGAGGGAAGTTAGGTATGACTGTACCACCCATTGTTATGCCCATACCAAAACATTTTTCCTGATAAACAATTTTCCTACAAACAACTGTACAGTCATACCACCCAATGGTATGCCAATACCAAGGTATGTTTACTAACAAACTAAATTTCTACTAGCAATAGTATGCTCGTACCAACCAATGGCATACCCATACCAATCTCAAGGAAATAAGGCTTTACTTGGTACGGTCAGCCGTATACCCATACCACACATCAAAGCAATTTGGTACACCCGTACCATATATGAAAATTTACATTAAAAAGGCAAATAACTTAAATTGATTCACACTTGACACACACATTAAAATCTTGGGTCTAACAATTATTAACTAATTAATTAAATTACTATTTTAATGGATATATATATATAAGTTATAAAGGGTTAGAGTTATCATAGTTTAAGAATATTTATGCAATAAATGAGGTACCTAAACTTAAGTGTTGTATATGCTAAAAAAATAATCACTAAACTAAAATAATAAATAAATTAAATCAATAGAATTGCTAAGCCAATGACAGGTATAAGAATTATGTAACTCATAAAGATAAATAGTTATGCTTTAAATTTGTAATTGATTATAGCATATAATTGATAATTATTATCTCACATTTTGAATAAAAAATTTTTTTAAATAAAATATTGGAACAGAGGGTGTATGTATGCAAAAGTCCAAAGATTATCATTATAATAGTGTGATGGATTACTTAACAGTGGAGGATTAACTTTTATGGGATTATTTTCATAATTAAGTAGCCATTAAGAGTAAGAAAGTAAAATATTCCAGAAACTATCCGTACACCACAATTAGAAGTAGAATAGGATAAAGGAAAGCCTAGAATTGCTTGGTTCTTTTAGGGGTAGAAATTCTTGACCAACTTAATACTAAGAGGGTGATCAACAAGAACATTAGGATTAATTTCATTTTATATTAAGGTAAGTTGATAATATCAATAGGTGTTTACGAATCTATTTATTATGTATGTTGTATTGAGTACATGAGCTAAAGGGTTGTGGATGTTTTATAGCACTTATATTCTTTGCTAAATATGATGAATTGTTTGCATATTATTTTGATGTTTTCTACGCATCTAAGTGTGTCTAAGGGCTGTTAGATATTGAGAAGAGTAAGGTGCTATATAAGCATGTTTTCTTCTTGTTCAAAAAGGGGTCTTTAAACATGAATGAATTTACCAATATATATATTTCATGTTTAATATCTAAAGTTTATTAACTTTTCATAAGAATATAGCATAAGTTTAATTGGGATAAATAGTTGATTAACCCTTTTATTTTACTGCCAAAACAGAGTAAGAAAGATTTCCATTTTATGTTTATGTTTATGTTTCAAAGAGTTAAATCGCATAAGTTAGCATGATTCTTAATAGAGATTAATGATATAATTTAATAATTAATTAAGGCAAACGTAATGATTTAAATGTATTAATAAAGTAGAAAATAAGGGTTAACCTATCATTATATAAATACTCCTTAATTTAAGAGCATGGAATTGTTATTGGATTGTGATGAGCCACCTTGAATAATACCATTGACTATGGAGGAAAGTTAAATGGTTTTATGCTAATAGGAACTTGTTTAAATAAGGGTTTACATGTGTGAAAGATAGCATTAAAATGTAGCATAGAATTGCACAGAAATAGAATGGCATCGGATGACAGTAAAATAATTTGTTTATGTAATTATGAACTTAGATTTAAAGTGTAACTTTGTGTAGAAACCAAGTTGACTATTGAAAGAAAAAGGTCTAAGCTAAGATCCGTAGCGCATAATTCTTGATAATACAAGGAGTAACGCAAGCCAAAGACTTAATTAGGGTAAATCATATCCTTCATTAATTGAATGATAAGTTATATTTCCTATAATTGAAATAAGTTAAAGGTAACACATTATTGCATTCATATTTTGAACATATGGACTATTTATATGGTGTAGATAAGGGTGATGAATATGATGTAAGGAGGAAAATTATCAAATAACCTGGAATTATGGACCTCATATATGAAAAATCATAGGACTATGTAAATTAAAGTTAAGGAAAAGGTATGTCTATCAATGCTTAAATGTTGTTGTATGCATAAATACATGTAATTAGCTTGTATGAGATTAAAGTAATTACAACTTAAACTAGTTAATGTTAAAGTAGATTGTAAATGGAATTTCTTAGCAAAAATATATAAAACCAAAGTTAAAATATATATATATATGTATATAACTTACTGTTGGTTTTATGAAACATGTTTAGCAATGGAAGATATAATTTGAAACTTTTAAAACACGTGATTTCATTGGATCTAGCAATCCCATTCATAGAACACATCAACAATTGAGAAGATTATTAAAGAAGAGATCAAAAAAACTTACTTTTATGCAAATCTCCTTCTTTCTTGTTCATCAGAAAGGTCATAGCAAACTTTTCAATCCTCGATTTAGAGGATCTTCAAACTATCCACACAAGCAATAGAAAATGATTAGTACTCAATATTACTTGTTTTGTTTTTGGGACTAGTAAAACAAAATAGAAAAGAATAGATGAAGAATAAAAGATGAATTCAATTCTTCTTCTTGACCTTCTATTAAAAGTAGAATTGATCTTCTTATTCTTGTGCTTCGAATTGCTTAGAATAATGGAGGAAGGAGGCTGCTGAATTGCTTCAGTATGTCCTCTTGTTTTTCTTCAAAAATGTAAGACCTAAAACCTACACTACAAAAATCAAACAGAATGGCTACGGAACTTAGCCGTCGCTAAAATAGGATTTGTTGTGGCTAAAATAGGATTTGCCGTCGCTATTTACTGTAGCAACGGAAAAATTTCATCGGGAAACCATTTGATGCTAAATTTATGGCAACGGATTTAGCTACAGATTTAGCTATGGAACTAATTCCATAACTAAATCCGTAGCAATATAGCGACGGAACTAGTTTCGTAGCTAAATCCGTAGCCATTTAGCTATGAATTTGATGTCTCCTTTTGTTGTTTCTAAATAGTGACGAATATAATTTCCATCACTAATTCCGTAGCTAAATTGCGGAATTTCATCTCTTTTTTATTGCTAAATTAAAATTATTTATTTATTTTAATTAATAAATTTATTTATTTGAATTAAAATACAACAATTTATTTATTTAATTGCATTCGTAATTCCGTAAAAATTAATTTATTTCAATAGTTTTTGAAAATACAAAAAATTAGATATACTTTTAATAAAATTTTATATGAACTTATACTTGAAATTTGAATTAAAATATTAATACTAAATACTAAATAGGGAGGAAAATATTAATGAAGGTAACACACTTTTCAAACCATTATCTGTAATATAATTGAAAGAATTAATGAGGAAATAAAATAAATAAATAAAATAATCACTTCTTAATTCACTCCTAATTATGCGGCAAGGGTAATGCTAAAACCTATCCAACTTATAGAAGATACATTAAGTTATCAGCCAAGCTTCAGCCTCTTTATCCAATTTCATCAGGTACATTCACAATAGCCCAACCAATCAATCTAGCATCGAACTCTTTCACACTTTCAAAAAATATTAATAAATAAACAAAGGACTGGTAAATTATAATTGTGTGAAAGAATGCATACAAATAATGATGAAACAGGATACAGAAGCACATCGAATTAATTTCTTCCATAGCTGCTAGCAGGAAATGACACAGTACCTAGGGTCTGGATTCATTAACAGACACTTGTCCAGGAAGTCCACAGCTTCCAAGCTACTTATATGGTATAACTGAAAATAAATGGCACCATGGTCATCTCAGTAAAACATGCTCAATTCAACTCCAATTCATTAACATTTGGTAGGGAGGCATATGTTCAGTGACTCATATATCAGGTTTTGCACTAGTGAACTATCCTTCATTACAGTAACTCAGAAACATTTCAAAGAAGTCATTAGCTTAAAGACTTACTGATTCCAAACTTGCCATTTCAACCATGTAACTTAAAGGCTTCTCCTATAAAAAAAAAATATGATCATGACATCTGGTTAGTGCTTTTGAATTATTAAATTTTCCTCTAACTAAAAATAGAGATACAAAGATATGCATACCTGCTTTGCCTGAGATGCTTTCATAAGAAGCATCTTTGTACAACATTAAGAGCAGATGCAATAGAATGGCTAGTCTGCACAGATCCATATTATCAATAAACTCATACTAAGAATCATTGTTAAGTTGAAATAAATGTTTACTAGATCAGTTTTAAAGGGTAAATTCTTCTGTCAGGCGATTTGCCTCATGATTGTCATATTCGGAACCCTTTGTGCTTGTGTCCTAAAAAAAATCAAACTATCAACTAGTTGAGCTAAAAGAGTCATAAAAATTTTAAACGAATGTAGGTACTAACCCTCTTGGTGAAACTACAGGCAGGTATTCCACCTGTTCAATTCAAGACAAAGAACCTTAAATAATTTAAACAAAACATAGTATTCATGTAACCAAGGGGATAGAATCATGTGATTCAACAGCAACAATTATAGGGAACAATTCATAAAAATAAAAAATAGGTTCAATAAATTGAAAAGAATAATCATAAATGGTTAAAAAAATATACGTAAAATAAATATAAGTGAAAGAGGAGAATACAGCGAGGCATTCTGCCAATAGTTTGTCAAAAACCACGACTACAGCCAGATATACATAACAGGAACTCAATAGGAGAGAAATTGATATAGACCTGTTTAGCAAGATTGCAAGCGTGATCTAGAGAATTCAGAATCTCGTAGTAAAACTAGGAGAAGTTAAGAGCCAATCCTGAACGGATTGGATGAGTAGGAACTAGTTCTGCATTTGCAATCTCCTGAAACAGAACCATTTATGAAACAACACATAATGGTCATAAATAAAACAAGGAAACCAAAATGCACAAAATAGATGAATAAAACATATCTGAAATTAATAGGAGGAAATAAGAAGCTGAGCAGATTTGTAAGCAGTAAGAGTGGATTCGGCAGCTTCTTTTCTTTCAGCACCAATTTTAAACTCAGCAAGATACCTATGATAATCACCTTTCATTTTCAAATAAAAAAACCTTAGAATCGCCAACGGAAGTAGAAGGAATCAACCTAGAGTTGAGCAATTTCAAGATGCCATAACAGATCAAAGATAGCTCTGACTCAATCTTAGCACGTTAATCATGGATCACCGACACATGATCTTCGTTGCCTCTGCTCTCCTCCTTCTGTTTGATAGAGGAAATAATACACTAGGAAGCACATCGAGCTCCGATAACATTTTTGTATGCAACCGAAAGTAAGTTTCACTCTTCGATGGTGAGTTCCTTTTTTTCAACTGATGCGAAGACTTTCTCCATGAACTCAACCATTTCCTTATATCACTTGGCTTGCTCGGCAAATTTAGCCACGTAGACATTTTCCTGGCATGCTGCTGCCATCATTAACGGAGAAAAAGAGAATATCAAATCTGGTTTTGTTTCCTGTGTTGTGGTTTAGAGTAAGAAACCAAAGATTTCATTTGGGCAAAAGGTCTTCATGAAATTGTTTCGGTTGAGGGAGGAAGAGGACATTGCAATCCTTAAATCCTCTTTCACTCCAAATGGTGTTGTTTTGCACTTTTCACTTTTATTTCTATTTGTATAATATATACATACATATATATATATATATATATATATATATATATATATATATATATATAAGTATATATATAAGTATATATATATATATATATATATATAAGTATATATATAAGTA
>CANYBF011391933.1:0-13680 GCA_948192965.1 Dalechampia spathulata | reverse complement strand
AGTACCTTTCAATTATCATTCAATACATAGAACCAATTTCAATTTTATTTATGCTTATGCATTTTATGTATTTAGTTAGGAAGTGAGGATTTGCTTTCTTCTAATTGCATTAGGAATTAGGGTTAACTTATCAATTTAATTGTGGCATTTTCTCTTCTTCCATTAAGGCTTATCATTTGTGTTTCCATACTTGCTAGTTTGGGGGTTCAATAGGGTAGGGGTTTATTCTACAATTAGAGCTATATCTTAGGTACGTGTGGGTTTGTGGCATACTTGCCATTGGGTTCCGCATCACTACATCAAAGCATGATTAGGGACAACATTGAGCAGGATGAAGGGGTCACTATGGCTTGATTTCTTGGTGGTCTAAATACACAGATTGCTGATGCCATTGAGCTTTATAAATATGACACTTTTAAAGAGATGCTTGACATGGCAATGAAGATTGAAAAATAAAGGAAGGGTAGAAGTATTAGTAAATTCTAAGGGAACTCTAGCAATACTTGGAGTTCTAAATGGAGTAAAAAAGATGAGAAGAAAGAAGATAAAAACTCACAACTTCAAGGAGCAGGTTTGGCCAACAAAGGGAGAGAAGTTATTCAAACCACACCTAAAGAAACTAAAGCTTCTAGTAGGGAAATCTAGTATCTTAAGTGCTTGGGAAAAGGACATATTGCTTTTCAATGTCCTAACAAAAGACTCATGTTCACTATAGAGTATGGAGAAGTATACTATGAATCTAAAGATGAGATGCCTTCCTTGATAGATTGCATTGATAATGAGAAAGAAAAAAAGAATGATGTAGTGTTTGCTGAACATGGTGAGAGTTTGGTTGCTAGGTGTGCTTTGAATATGCAAGTGAAAGAAGAAAGCCTTGAGTAACATAAAAACATATTTCACACTAGATGCTTGATCAATGGAAAAGTGTTGTCTAAACAAGGAGATTATTGATGCCATTAAGCTTTACAAATATGAAACTTTTAAGGAGATGCTTGACATGGTAATGAAAATTGAAAAACAAAGGAAGGGTAGGAGTGCCAGTAAATTCCAAGGGAGCTCTAGCCATACTTAGAGTTCTAAATGGAGTAAGAAGGATAAAAAGAAAGAAACTAAAAGTAGCCAACCTCAAGGGATGGTTTCAGGCAACAAAGGAAACAAGGCTATGCAATTTGGCCTTAGAGACAATAAAAGCAATTCTAACCCTTAGGCTTCTAGTAGAGAAATCAAGTTAACCATGAACTATGGTGAAATTTATTCTGAGTCTAAGGATGAAATTCCTTCTTTAACCAATTGTAGTGGTAATGAGATAGAAGAAGGGAATGAGGTAGTGTTTGCTAAACATGGAGAGAGCTTGGTTGCTAGGCATGCGTTGAATATGCAAGTGAAGGAAAAAGGCCTTGAGAAACATGAAAACATATTTCATACTAGATGCTTGGTCAATGCAAAAGTGTGTTCCATGATTATAGATGGAGGAAGTTGCACTAATGTTGCTAGTGTAAGTATGGTGGAAAAGCTAAACTTGGCATGCAATAAGCACCCTAAACCTTACAAGTTGTAATGGTTGAATGACTGTCGAGAGGTGAAAGTGACACACCAAGTGATGGTGCCATTCTCCATATAATGGTATAAAGATGAAGTGGATTGTGATGTTGTACCTATGCAAGCAAGCCATCTACTGTTAGGAAGGTCGTGACGATTTGATAGAAGAGTACTACATGATGGGTATAATAACATGTATTCCTTTTCTCATGAAGGAAGGAAGGTGGTGCTAGCTCCATTATCCTTTCAAGAAGTGTATGAAGATCACAAGAAAATACTTGAGAGGGAAAGAGAGGTTTCAACCTTAGGGAAAAATGGGACTAAAGTTTTGACTTCCTTGGAGAAAAATAGAGAAAAGGGAAAGAATGAGGGAAAAGAGGCCAGAAAAGAAAATACAAAAGTTAATGGCCCTTTAGTGAGTGAAAATAAAAGAGAAGGGAAAAAGAAACAAAACTTTTATGTGAGAGTGAGAGAGGTTGAGTGTTATTTCCTTAAAGAAGCATATTTTTCTTCTTAGGTATAAAGAAATTTTATTTGCTGACACTGACATTAACCTTGATAATTTGCCTTCTAGTTTTATTTCAATGTTGCAGGAATTTGATGAATTACCACATTTGAGAGGAATAAAACACCAAATTGACCTTATTCCTGGTTCTACTATTCCTAATTCACCAGCCTATAGAAGAAATCCTATGGAGACTAAGGAGATGTAAAGGCAAGTGGATGAACTCTTAGAATAAGGATTCGTAAAGGAGAGCATGAGTCCTTGTGTCGTTCCAATCTTATTGGTGCCTAAAAATAATGGCACATGGCATGTGTGTTGATTGCAGGGCAGTCAACAAAATCATTGTAAAGTATAGACACCCTATCCCTAGACTTAATGACATGTTGGATGAATTGCATGCGGCTCTTTACTTTACTAAAATTGATTTAATGAGTGGATCTCATCAAATTAGGATGAAACCTGGAGATGAATGGAAAACTACTTTCAAAACTAAGTATGGTTTGTATGAATAGTTAGTAATGCCTTTTGGTTTAACTAATGCACGTAGCACATTTATGAGGCTTATGAACCATGTATTATGTGCCTTCTTTGGGAAATTTGTAGTTGTGTATTTTGATGATATACTCATTTATAGCATGTCTCTAGAGGAACACATTGAGCATGTTAGGCTAGTTTTACAAACTTTAAAGGATGAACAGTTGTATGCTAAGCTTAAAAAGTGCACTTTTATATAGATAGACTGGGAGTTAAAGTGGATGAGGAGAAAGTTAAGGCTATAAAAGAGTGGCCTACATCTAAGACTTTGACTAATGTAACAAGTTTCCATGGCTTTGCAAGCTTTTATAGGCATTTTATGCAAGACTTCTCTACAATTGTAGCACCACTCATAGAAATAGGGGGAAGCACAACAACATGCATTTGTCACATTAAGGGAGAAATTGACTTTGGCCCCTATTCTATCCTTACCTGACTTCAATAAAACTTTTGAGATTGAGTGTGATGCTTTGGGTGTAGGAATTGGAGCAGTTTTAATGCAAGAAAAGAAACCAATTGTCTACTTTAGTGAGGAGCTAAAAGGAGCTTAACTTAACTATTCAACCTATGATAAGGAATTGTATGCCTTAGTTTGAGCTATGGAGGTTTGGTAATACTACTTACTTCCCAAGGAGTTTGTCATTCATACTGATCATGAGTCCCTTAAGCACTTAAAGGGACAAGGGAAGCTCAACAAACAACATGGTAAGTGGGTTGAATTTGTTGAGCAATTTTCTTATGTGATTCAATTCAAGGATGGAAAGGAAAATGTTATGGCTGATGCATTATCAAGAAGGTATGCCTTAATCTCTACCCTTAGTTCAAAATTACTTGGATTCAAACATATTAAAGGTCATAAGTTGATGATGTTGATTTTGGCAATGTATATATGGCATGTGAACATGGAGTATTTAACAAATTCTATAGGCATGATGATTTTCTATTTAAAGGTAATAAACTTTGTATGCCTAGATGCTATGTGCTTGATTTGCTTATGTTAGTCTCATTGTGGGGGATTGATGGGATACTTTGGGGTACATAAGACATGATATGCTAAATGAACACTTCTATTGGCCTCATATGCATAGGGATGTTGAGAGAGTGTGTAATGCTTGTATTGCATGTAGACAAGCAAAATCTAAGTCTATGCCTCATAGATTATATATGTCTTTACTTGTACCTAGCTCACCTTGGACTGATATATCTATGGATTTTATGCTTGAATTGCTAAGAGTTACGAGAGGTAGATATAGCATATTCATTGTAGTTGATAGGTTTAGTAAAATAGCTCACTTTATTGCTTGTCATAAGTGTGATGATGCTATTCATATTGCTGACTTATTCTTTAAGGGGATTGTGAGATAACCTGTTCCTTTCATATTTTTGGCATGTTTTGTGGGGTAAACTTGGAACTAAATTGTTGTACTTGCTATCCACAAACAGATGGATAAATCGAAGTAGTGAATAGAACTTTAGGGACATTGCTTCAAGCTATAGTGGGCAAAAATTTAAACACATGGGAGGATTGGTTACCTTTTATTGAATTTGTGTATAATATAAGCATTCATTCTTCCACAAGATATTCACCATTCAAACTTGTGTATGGTTTTAATTCACTAACTATTTTAGATTTATTTCCTTTGCCTTTACATGAGCTTTCTAGTTTAGATGGAAAAAGAAAGGCAGAATTAATGAATTCAATGCATGAAAAGGTCCAAGAAAATATAGAGAAACAGAATAAAGAGTATACTGAAAGGGCAAATAAAGGACGAAGGCAAGTAAGATTCAAACCTGGAGATTAGGTGTGGGTGAACTTATAAAAGGAAAGGTTCCTAAAGCAAAGAAGAACCAAGCTAGATGCAAGGGGAGATGGTACAAGATTGACTTGCCTGGTAAGTATGAAATTTTAGCTACTTTTAATGTAAGTGACTTGTCTCCCTTTGATATGGATGCACATTTAAGGAAAAATCTTTTTGAAGAAGGGGGGAATGATACAGATTTACATGAGGCTTAAGAGAACACAAGGAGCTTGAACGAAGAACCATTAACTCTTCTAAGTGGTCCGCTCATAAGATCACGAGCTAATAAATATCAAGCAATCATGAACTTATTTATTCAAGAACAAATAACAAAGGAGCTGTAAGAATAGGCCTTCTACAAAATGCTATTTGGAGCTTAAAGAGGCACCTAAGGCTATAATATTACTTGAGGTGAATTTAGAAGAGAATGGAGCCTAAAGTATGCCATTTAAGTCTAATTATGAAGCCATAGCCTTATTTCATAAGCCTATAGAGTAGTTAGGCATGCTAGGCCATAAATTAGGCTTGTTGAGAACCTAATAAGGAAAGGAAGTCAAGCTAATTATTAGCCTAATTAGATTGTATGAACTTCCATGTAATTATAGCATTATTTCTTTTATTAATCTTCTAAGTTAGAGTAGGAATAGAAGACCAAATCCTCCTTGGATTAGACTCCCACATCCTTGAAGGACTAGGGTTAGAAGCTAGTATAAATAAAAGCTTATGTAAACCTATTGCAGCATTTTTGAATCAATCAATAAACAACCTTTTTGTTTTATGCTTTATGCATTTTATGTATTTAATTAAGAAGTGAGGATTTGCTTTCTTTTAATTGCATTAGGAATTAGGGTAACTTATCAAGTAATTGTGGCATTTTCTGTTCTTCCATAAAGCCTTAATATTTGCATTTTATAGTTTAGGGGTTCAATAGGATGGGGGTTTATTCTATGAATAGAGCTATGTCTTAGGTGCGTGAGGGTATTGGGTTCCACATCATATATTTACTACCTTAATACACTACTCTAATTGTAAAACATAACTATATAGAAGAACATTATATTGATCCAAGTCCTTGCCATCAAAGTGAGTCCTGTTGAACTGGTGTTTTTTGATCCAAGTGCTTCATGGAGATCTTCTAACCTGCATCCATCAAATGATGAACGTTAAGTATAAAACTCAGTGGTGCTATAATCATGAAGTATAGTAATTATAAACCAATCATGTATTACATAATAGCTTTCATGACATCAATAATTGCAGTATAAGTTAATCTTAATCATAAATCACATTTACATCTTCACATAATCAATCAAGAATAGTATTCTTAAGCAACTCATGCATATAATTATCATTTATAAACACAACAAATCCATAACATTATAAAGAAATTCACTAGAATTCTATAACAACACATTTTTCATGATACAACATCACTTGTATCCATTGAATCAAAAACCTTTCATGTATACTTGTGAGAAATACAAATTTCATAATTTATTTACTATATTGTTTTAACATATGCCAATATTTTTCACCGTCATTGCTATAAACATTTCCATGACATAATTAAATCCTGTAAGTATTGTAAAGTGTCATACTTTAACTCTATCGTGTATTCCTATCATTAGCAATTCATAATATAATAAGTAATATGAATCATTATCTTTGTCTGTATATCTCTGCAAATAATCAACATATAAATGCTATTAATGAATAACATCATACTCTCAGCATAACATTGTTGCCTTTGAGCATAAGCTCAAATAACTTTATTTAATATTCTCTGTGACATAATCATGTCATGTGCATTAGCATTATAAACATTTATCATAACTGTATCTGAATCATTATGCAGTAATGTCATGCTATATGTATTATGAATGCCATTATGTTATGCATGCCCCTCTGGTTTTCCTGTATCAATTCCTTTGCCTCTATGATTATGCACAATCCTATACCAGGTCCAATGTATCGATACCTCTAGTTCTCATAGGAACATATCATATATATACATATAACTCTGTGATTCCATATAGGAATCCAACTCTGTGATTCCTCGAGGAAATCCAACTATGTAACCTAATACATATCAATAACAAACTTTGTTTAAGCTTTGTAACTATCTTCTTCCTTTTCTTTTCCCACCTTAGAACCTCTTTATAGTATGTCATGAATATACCTTTATACTTGTATGATTCATGACATGATATGTAATCACTATGCTTTGATGCCATGTTGAAAATATGTAAGCATCAGAATATAATACCATATATAACTCATTTTATATAATTTTAAACATTAAATAAGATAAATAACACATCATAGTACAATTACTATATAACATCATACATTAACCCTGACTAATGGGTCATGATACTTTAAACCACTAACTATAACTTCTATTCGCAATTCATAAATATATCATAGGCAAGTTACCATATTTGTATAATCATAACATTTAAATAGGGTAACTAAGACATTGTAGTACTATAAGTGTAACAATAATATGTAGTATCATTCTTTCATCAAAAGTAATCATTCACATTCTACATTATGTGAACTTCCATAAAGAAAGTTAATAAATACAATATCATACCTCTATATTAGTGATATGTCATGAGTCAACCTTATTTATTAGGTCGTCAGATCACAAGGTATTAGCTATAGTCTTTAACAACATTCATAATTTAACATTCACTATTTATAACCCTATTCATATGAATATTCATCAACAAAAGAGAGCAACATCTCATAATATCACTGTGTTCATAACACTGTACCTGTTGACCTTATTTGATAGGTTGTGATATCATAAAACATGATTTATATCCTTTAGTAATCATTCTTAATATATCAACCACCATTCATAATTGTAACATAATAACATCATAAATGAAGAAGATAATCATTATATAAATTCTCTATAATCATGATACTTTAACTATCAACCTTATAAAATGGGTCGTGATATCAAATCGTATCATCTATGCTCTCTGGTAATCACTTTCAATATAACATTGGCCATTTGTAATCATAGCATAATAAAATAATGAATTAAAACGTGTAAGTACATGTTAACATCAAGGTAAGCTTTTAGCTTATTTGTTGATCCACTGTTGGAGAATCAACTTAATTGTAGCACAAACCTGTTTTCATAATTCCATTATATTCATGATCAAGTAATGCTACCTTTGATCCTTTTGTAATGGTTGTGGCATCATCATCATCATTCATTCATTTAATTTTAGAATTCATAAAATAATTATAGTGTTTAATCATATTAAATTATCACAGGTCCCTTTAAAGGGTCAATCATGTAGCATATAAATGACATATTAACATATTTACATTTTAATTCATGATCTGCTTAGTCATGTCTATTATGGTCATGATGCACTTTTCATGTCAAATATAAGCATTTAGGGACACCATTTAATGTATATGAATTAAATGCATACATATATACTTTTACCCTTTTCATACATTTATGATGTATTACCATCATCCAATCTTCTTTCATGATAAGCATGTATATACCATTTCACTTCATAATATAACATAAGCATATCATACATAAGAGTAGTTATTATATGCATATTATTTTCATTTAACCTGATTAATGCATGACATAACCAATTGATCCTTCTATTCTCATTTAGTGTATGTAGGCTCATCATAGGTATGCATATAAGCATTTATCTTTAGCATTTAAAATGATAATATGCATGTAAGACTCTTACATTTGTACTTCTAGTATTTAATATATTCCATGGTTTCATAAAGTATTTCATGGTATACAACAGCTTTACACCTTTACAACACCTTTAATATATTCCATGGTTTTGTAATGTATTTCATAATGTATTTTATATGATCAATGCACATTCATATTGGTATATAGATCAAGCATTTAAAACAATAATGCTTTCATGAGACTTATAATGTTCATGCCTCAATCATATTCCATTATTACCATTTCATGCTTATTCATGTATATTTATAAATTAAATAATGATCTATAGTGTTTTGGTATGCATAGCTTCAAGATTGGAAGCTTACAATAGTCATTCACTAAGGTGCCACAATGTTTAGGCAAGTTACTATTCATATGGTAAATGGGCACTATTCATTTGGTACATGTTATTATTCATTTAGTCATTTTCCTTTCATGTTTCTCACTCCTGTTTACCATATTTTCATGTACCATTAAGTACCATTATTGACCATCTTATGAATCTTGAATGACACTCACTTTTAGTCCATAATGTCATGCACATCCAAGGTATTAAACCATGTAAACAAAGTACCAAAACTTAAACATTTAAGGCATACAACATAAACATGCTAAAACTAGAAAGTGCAAATACCATTTTTGCACATACTTGGACAAAATGAAGTTTTAAGCAATCTTCTTGGCCTTTAACATATACAAGCCATATATCATTAGAAACTAGACTCATCAAGGTTTAATTCAAGCTATATTATACAATTCAATTCATCCATTAAGGCCCCTAAAATAGAAAAGGCCTCACATCATGAACTCCTTGCTAGGATTGTATAATTTTGCACATTTTCAATATACCACTAACTTGTGCAATTTTTTTCCCTATCATAACTTGGTCATATGGTCACTTTTAATGCATGAACATGTTTTCCTAAGACCGTAAGTAATATGTCTAGATTTTCAATCATACATTCACATCTCTCATAATACACAAAGTTACACAACTTGCACATTATAGCTCACTTGCTGCCTTAGAAGCATATTCTTGCATACCTTAACCATTTGACTTTCAAATCACATTAAAATCATGTCATACTAAATGCAAGCATACGTATACATGTTACACACAATATTAGGTCCATTTAGTCAACATACAAGGCACATCTCTACACTTAAAAGCCAAATACACATAAAATGCATGTTTTGCTGCCCACTAATGAACCTTTACATGCCATACCTCATATTCAATACATAAACACATTATTCAATCCTATTTTGATAAGAATTCATTGATTACACACTTGTATCCCTTTAAACATTAAAAGGCCAAAAAGTCTCTAAATTGGCAGCAACTTTGCAACCAATCTACCTACATATGTAATTATCTTTCCCTCATCATTCAAGCATACCAAACCTTAAAAAGACCACTAATAACCATTCACACACTTCAAATAGTAGCTAAAATGACTAAAATCAAGGGTTACAAGTTAGGGATTTACACAATTTTCATACACCAAAACAAAAATTCACTTTACACAATTTTCATACACCAAACCAAAACAACATGGAAATCAAAACCTATGCATGATTTTATCTTAGAAAGGTGTTTTCCTTTAAGTTATGATGCAAAGAGAAGAAGGGAATAAAGAAGCCAAAGCTAGAAGGGTGTTAGGATGAAGAAAACCAACTTTGATTCCTTCTTACTTCATATAAGACCAAATTTTGACCATTTAAGAAATTAACCAATCATATGGTGACACCTTGCAAACTTATCCTTCATTACTTAATTCAACTTATTTCTTCTTCCTTTA
The DNA here is from genome assembly GCA_948192965.1 of Dalechampia spathulata. Classification (NCBI taxonomy): domain Eukaryota; kingdom Viridiplantae; phylum Streptophyta; class Magnoliopsida; order Malpighiales; family Euphorbiaceae; genus Dalechampia; species Dalechampia spathulata. Next base: position 3,768 of record CANYBF011391933.1, on the reverse strand, counting down.
ATACACATTCTTACATCATATTTAGGTCATTATTTCATAATAATTCACTTATCATTCATCAGAATGTTATGGACATGAATCATACATGTAATTGTTTCCAATTATAATCTTAACTTTCCATGAAATACCATTTGTATCCTAGCTTATCATTTAACATACCATTGCTTCTAACCTTACTTTAACTTCTAGTTACCCATTTCAAACTATACTCTATCACATAATAACATGTTAAACATACCAATGCATCACCCTCACACATAAATTCCAACATAGAGCTTCATCTAAGGCATTCAATAAAAGCATACCAAATGTGCATCTTTAGTGCATTTTCACCAATTTAGTAATCTTTTCACTTTGTTTTCATTTCTTTCTTAATCAATTCCATATCATATGGAATTCCTTTATCTATCAGGCATTTCATATCACATTCATCATGTCAAAGCATTTATGCATCATATCTCATTCATGCATTTTATGTACAAATCAACCATTCACTATAACATATGCATAAAATGCATGCACATGGGAATGTTGTGTGTGTGTGGATATGATAGGAAATGCAAACAAGTAAATAACTATTAGGCAATAACTGAGATGTAGGATATGAATGACCAATCTGATGCCATATAAAAGCATGAATGAAGGGCCAAAGTCTAATGAATGTAATAAATGTTCATGAAAATACAAGAATAAACACAAGTCAAGTCATGAAAATCTTTAAAAAATAGTTAATTTTAGGCAAAATCAATTAGAAGCATAATTGGCAGATTCTAAGATCACATGTAGTATCACTTAGAAATGAATCAACATCAAATTAAGCAAAACATGTCAAGTGACAACATTAAACATAATTAAAATGGCATTTAATTGCAAAATCAACATAAATAGATCATGACATAATAAAATTAGAGGATTCTAATATCATTCAAGTGTCAATTAAAGATAGAAAACACATCCAATCCAAGCCAATTACATCAATTGCAATAATCAACAAATTAAATAAGTATTTAACTTGAAAATTAATTTTGTAGCCAAAATTAATCATGTTGGATCAATGTATGATGAATTTAGATCATTATGGTTACTGTGAAACCACTAATGCTACTAAAAACTTCGATTAGCATAAAAAAATTTGGTTTATAAAAACATGTTTAGCAGCGGAAGATGTAATTTAAAAATTTTAAACATGTGATGTCATTAGATCTAGTAATTCTATACATAGAAAACATAGAGAAGATTATGAAGAAAAGATTGAAAACTTATAACCCAATCTCCTTCTTTCTTGTCCTTCTGAAAAGTTGTAGCAAACTTTTCAATCCCCAAGGATAGAGGATCTCAAAACTATCCACACAATAAAGAGAATGATTAGTAATCCAAATTACTAGTTTTGTTCAGAGACTAGTAAAACAAAATAGAAAAGGGAATGGATGGAGAATAATAATTGAATTCAGTTTTCTTCTTGATATTCAATCAGAACTGAATTATTTTTCCTTGTGTCACTCTATTTTTTTTCACCAAAACATAATCATATAACTTGTATATATCATGCATGTAGAACATGTCATCTTAAATCACTTGTATCTTGAGTTCTACTCATTAGATTTTAGTGATCTTGGTATCAAATCAAAGCTCTTTCATGCTCTTTCTACTGAACATGAAAAATATAGGTTATCTCATGATCATAAAAATATTATTTCACCAATATCCATTCATGATTATCATTCCCTTTACTTTTAGTGTGCAACTTTTTAGGTTCATGGCATGCTGGTAACATATGAATCTATTATTAACTTCATTTAATAACATCATATGTAAATCATGAGTGGTGTCTAGTCACACATCATGACTACCTAAATGTCAAGAGGTCATTAGTTTGATTACAACCCTTTTATATCAGATTCCATGCTATAAACTCCTTTCACCATCCACTATCTCATTTAGGTTTGAGTATGGATTAATGTCAACTCAATGCATAATCAAGCGTGTTAGACCATGCCCTAAATTTGATGTTTCATGTACCATAATCTTGATTCCCAAAATGCCCTTATGAAACTCATTCATCAATAGGCATTCTACTCTTGCCAAAGATTCTTGAATAAAGAATATTACATGAATCAATGAGATAAAACCCCTACATTCAATCTAGCATTGTGAATCCTTTATTGATAAACAAATGTCTTCAACTACTTCACATTATATCCAACCTCCAAGTTATGAATGCCTCCTATAGAGGAATAAAACATAGGAGTCAAAACATAGTGATCCATAATTAAGATAACCTTGTTATCTCAAGTCTTAAGGATACTTTCACTACTGATATGACTGAGATATATTTCATAGACATAGATCAATTATCCATATGAAATCTCACTGGCAAAGCCTCTAATGAGTCAGTCCTTTATTGCTCATCCACATGTTCATTTTAGATAACTCTTGTTATGATGAATGAGAATCATCCCTAAAGGAAGTATAACATATGCTAAACTTAACTGCATTAATAATATCCATTCTTATTAATACATTGATCAGGGATAATTTAGATATTCAATATTTGCATACAATAAGAATCTCATTTTATAAACTCTTTATGAATTCCTTTATACTATTCTAATATCTTGGAATTAATTATTTAGTTTACTTTAATAATGCCTTCTATTGATAAATCATTCAATTACAATAAAACATGATGCTCTAGAGCATACACTAACCAACTACCACTTGCGCTAGAGCCAATCATACACAAACTTCAATCCCATAGAAGTTACACGCCTATCATGCTTGCTCTATGTTAATGCCTTAGTGAGAGGGTCTACCATGTTTTGTTCTATGGGAACTCTGTTAACCTCTACTTCTCCTCTACGAATGATCTCCCTAATCAAATGGTATCTCTCCATTGTTATCATAAAATGGAGGAATAGCTTCTGCACTATAGGGAACCATACCAAGTGCATGAATGAACTTCCTTATCCACATGACCTCCTTTGCTGCGTCTAATGCAGCTATGTACTTTGCCTCCATCATAGAATCTGCTATGGTCTCTTGTTTAGAACTCTTCCAAACAACTGTACCACCATTCATCATGATCACATAACTTGATTGAGATTTTCAATCATCTTTATTAGATTGGAAACTGACATCTGTATATCCATGTAATTATAAATCCCCTTCTTTATATACTAAGAACATATCCTTAGTCCTTCTCAAGTACTTGAGGATATTCTTCACAGTCGACCAGTGTTCCTCTCCATAATTAGATTGGAACCTACTTATGACACTTAAGGAGAATGCCACATCTAGTATTGTACATAACATAGCATACATGATGGATCCAATTGCTAATGCTTATAGAATCTTAGTCATGCGATCTTTCTCATCTTGTGTCTTAGGAGACCATACTTTAGAAGGATGTTTCCCATGCACCATGGGTATATTACCCTTCTTTGAAAGATCTATGCTAAACCTTTTTTAGCACCTTGTCTATGTAAGTAGACTGTGAAAGACCAATAAGCCTTCTTGATCTATCTTTATAGATCCTTATACCTAAAATATAAGTAGCTTCTCCAAGGTCTTTCATGAGGATTTTTTGGACAACCAAACTTTAACACTTTGCAAAAATGAGACATCATTTCCAATGAGTAATATGTCATCTACATATAACACAAGGAAAGCAATTGCACTCCTACTAATCTTCCTGTAAACACATGGTTCATCAATGTTCTAAATGAAGCCAAATTCTTTAATCGCTTCATCAAAATGTATGTTCCAGCT
>CANYBF011391370.1:0-12912 GCA_948192965.1 Dalechampia spathulata | reverse complement strand
AAAATACCATAAGTTTCTTCTTTTTCTTTGCTAGTTCACAGGAAAGGAGATAGAAGCAATCGTTGCTTGCTTGGATTCCCTCATTTTCATGTGGATACTATTGGAGGCTACCTAATTTGGTGGTTTTTGGTTTGCTACAACCATAAATGGCATAGAGATCAAGAACAAAGTAGAACTGCATTGATATGTAAGAGTTACTATCTTATGCCATATCTAATCCCTAATTTAGTTTCATTGTGTTTTGATACAAATATCCTCTCTTGGTTTATTGTTTTAAATAAAAATTTTAAATTTCTTATGCTACTTAATAACATAGCAAACCAACAATATGGTTAAAGGCTATGAAGTATGAAATGAATTCCATGTTAGAGAACAAGGTGTGGACTCTGGTTGATCCATTTGAGAGAATAAAACCCATTGGGTACAATTGGGTCTTTAAAAAGAAGATAAACATGGATGGCGATATGATTACTTATAAAGCACATTTGGTGGCAAAGGGTTATCATCAGAAATAAGGAATTGACTATGATAAAACTTTCTCACCAATAGCTATACTTCAATCCATAAGAATCTTACTTGATATTGCTGATCATTTTGATTATGAGATATGGAAAATAGATATGAAAATAACTTTTCTTAATGGAAATTGGCTTAAGGAGGTATATATGACATAACCTAATGGTTTCACATCGAATGATAGCAATAAGGTATACGAACTTTAAAGATTCATTTATGGATTAAAGCAAGCATCAAGGAGTTGGAACATTTGTTTTAATGAAGTGGTTAAAGAATTTGGCTTCATTCAAAACATTAATGAACTATGTGTTTATAAGAAGGATAGTGGGAGTGTTATTGCTTTCCTTGTGCTATATGTAGATGACATATTACTCATTGGAAATGATATTTCATTTTTGTTGAGTGTTAAAATTTGGTTATCTAAACAATTCTCCATGAAAGATTTGGGAGAAGCCACTTATATTTTAGGTATAAGGATCTATAGAGAGAAATTAAGAAGGCTTATTGGTCTTTCATAATCTATTTACATAGACAAGGTACTAAAGAGGTTTAGTATGGATCTTTAAAAGAAGGGTTATATTCCTATGGTACATGGGAAATATCCTTCTAAAGCATGGTGTCCTAAGACATAAGATAAGAAATATCGTATTACTAGAGTTCCATGTGCGTTAGCATTTACATCCATCATGTATGCTATGTTATGTACTAGATCAGATGTGGCATTCTCTTTAAGTTTCACAAGTAGGTTCCAATTAAGTTATGGAGAGGAAAATTGGTCAGTTGTCAAGAATATCCTCAAGTACTTGAGGAGAACTAAGGATAGGTTCTTAGTATATAGAGAAAGAGATTTGCAATTAACTGGGTATACAGATGCTAGTTTCAAATCTGATAAAGATGATTGGAAATCTTAATTAGGTTACATATTTATGATGAATGGTGGTACAGTTGTTTGGAAGAGTTTTAATCAGAAGACCATAACAGCTTGTACGATGAAGGCAGAGTACATAGCTACATCGGATGCAGCAAAGGAGGTCATGTGGATAAGGAAGTTTATTCATGAACTTGATATGGCTCCTTGTAGTACAAAAGCTATTGCTCTGTTATATGATAATAATATAGCAATAGCCCAAGCAAAAGAGCCTATGTCTCACCAAAAGAGTAAACATGTACTTGAGAGATACCATTTGATTAGAGAGATCATTAGTATAGGAGAAGTAGAGGTTAATAGAGTTCCTATAGAGCTGAACATAGTGGACCCTCTCATTAAGGTATTGATATTGAGCAAGCATGATAGACATGTAACTTCCATGAAATTCAAGTTTATGTATGAATGGCTCGAGTGTAAGTGGGAGTTTTTCAGTGTATCCTTTAGAGCATCATGTTTTATTGTAATTGAATATTGAATGATTTATCAGTAAAAGACATTATTTATTATTCAGTTTTCTTGAAAGGTTATTAACTAAATAATAAATTCCAAGATATTGGAACAGTACAAGGGAATTCATAAAAAGTTTACGAAATGAGATTCTTATTGTATGCAAATGTTCAATATCTAAATTATCTCTCATCAATGTATTAATAAGAATGGATATTATTAATGTAATTAAGATCAACACATGTTATACTTCCTTTTAGGATGATTCTCATTCATCATGACAGGAGTTGTTTAAAGTGAACATATGGATGGGTAATTTGGGACTGTCTTATTGGAGACCTTGTCAGTGAGTTTTCATATTGATGATTAATCTATGTCTGTGAAATATATCTCACTCATATCAGTAGTGCAAGTATCCTTAGGACTTGAGATAATAAGGTTATCTTAATTATGGATCATGATGTTTTGATTCCTATGTTTTATTCCTTCTTAGGAGGTATTCCTAGCTTAGAGGTTGGATACAGTGTGAAGTAGTTAAAGCTATTTATTTATCAATAAATGATTCACTACCCTAGATTAAATGTAAGGGTTTTATCTTATTGATTCATGTAATATTCTTTATTTATGAATCTTTGGCTAGAGTATAATGCCTATAAATGAATGAGTTTCATAATGGCATTTTGAGAATAAAGATTATGGTACATGAAACATCAAATTTAGGGCATGATATAAGGCACTTGATCCTGCAATAAGTTGACATTAATCTATACTCAAACCTAGATGAGATAGTGAATGGTGAAAGGAGTTTATTGCATGGAATTTAATATTAAAGGGTTATAGTCAAACTAATGACCTATTGACATTTTGGTAGTCATGATGTGTAACTAGGCATCACTCTTGATTTACATATGATGTTATTAAATGGAGTTTAATAATATATTCATATGTTGCCAACATGTCAATAACCTAAAAGGTCACACACTAAAAGTAAGAGGAATGATAATCATGAATTCATGTTGATAAAATAATGTTTTATGGTTATTAGAGAACATTGATCTTTCATGTTCATTTGAAAGAGCATGAAAAGAGCTTCGATTTGATATGAAGATCACTTAAATCTAATAAGTAAAACTCAAGATACAAGTGATTTAAGATGACATGTTCTATATGCATGTTAAGTATAGATTTTGATGGAATTATATAATTTAATGGTCAATATGTGATTATCATATGACTTATTCATGTATGATGAATTAAAAGGGGTGCACATGATTGTCATATGCTTTTGGGAAGGAGATTTAAGCTAGTCACATACAAGTCATATGCCTAAAGCATGTGACATGCACATGACTTAACTTATTAAATCTTAAACCTAATTAGGTTTTAAATCTTACATTTTTTTTAGAAAAATAAATGAACATACAAAAGCAATTTGGTAGCCTCCTTCCTCCATTGTTTCAAGCAATTTGAAGCTCAAGAATAAGAAGAGCAATTTGGCTTTTGATAGATGATCAAGAAGAACTGAATTCATCTTTTATTATTAATCTATTCTTTTTGTTTTATTTTACTAGTCCTAAAAATCAAATAAGTAATATTGATTACTAATCATTCTTATTGCTTATATGGATAGTTTGGAGATCCTCTAAATTGGAGATTGAAAAGTTTGCTACAATTTTTATGACAAACAAGAAAGAAGGAGATCTATACAAAAGTAAGTTTGTAATCTTTTCTTTAATAATCTTCTTTATTATTGATGTGTTCTATGAATGGGATAGCTAGATCTGATGAAATCATATGTTTTAAAAGTTTTAAATTACATCTTTTGCTGCTAAACATGTTTTTATAAACCTACAAAAATAACATGTAAAAGCCTTTGCTATAGGCTGTGAAGACATGTCGGGTGTCGATAGAACTATAGTAGAACAAAGAATTCCAATCAGACTTGAATTCAATCCAATTAAGTAGAACTTACGCCGGCTTTGACTAAAATGGACTTAGAAGGTTAAGAAGGATATCTAAAAATAGTTGAACGTAAAGTTCCTAAAAGTTGTTGACTATCCCGAATGGTTGGCCAATATGGTTCTAGTTCCTAAGAAAGATGAGTCTGCATACACTGCAGGGATTTAAACAAAGCATGTCAAAAGGATGACTTGCCTATGCCTCATATTAACATACTAGTCGATAGTGTAGCTACTAGCGCTATGTACTCCTTTGCTGATAGGTTTTCTAGGTACAATTAGGTTCTCATGGTTACTACTGATAAGGTGAAGATAGCTTCCATTAAAAATAGAAGACCTATTTTGGCTTGAAGAATACAAATGCTACCTACCAGAGAGTTACAACAACCCTGTTGCATGATCTAATCCATAAAGAGGTAAAAGTCTATGTGGATGACATAATAGTGAAGTCTCCTACTATGGGAGATCATCCAATTACTCTTGATAGATTTATCATATGGGTTGAGAAATATGGGCTTAGGCTAAATCCAAAGAAGTGCACATTCAGGGTGGCGTCTAATAAGTTATTGGGTTATATGGTTAGTAAGAGAGGTATCAAAGTAGATCCCAATAAGATAAAGTTGATCTATAAGATGCCTATTCCTAGAACTGAGATAGAAGTTAGTGGATTTTTAGGACAACTCTAGTAAATCAGCAGGTTCATTGCTAAGTGATCGTCCCTAAAATGATAATAGTTTTAATCACTACTTTACTACAAGCATACAGATTGTAGTAGTAAGATATTGATCCCATGATGATTTATGGCCTATCCACCACTACTTGGATTTTTGGTCTGTTTAAGCATTGATAATGGTTTGGTGTTTAGAAGTAAGCTAATACAACAGTAAGTAAATGAGGAAGTAAAATGTACTCAGTGGTAAGAAGATGAAACAATGATAAGAAACATAGGATTTGAAATCATCATCACCAAGCTAGAATAACAGTCATATGCAAATTACTTCCCAAGATATCCAATAGCATCGATAACCCTCTCTTGAGGTAGAACCAACTAAATTTCACTCTAACCTTTAGAATTCCTTAATCACAATTAGGGTCCTCCAATTAGGGAAACTATCAGCCAATCATACAGGAATTAGGAGCATGTAGATCTCTCACACATACAGGTTTAACCAGAATAATAAGCATTCCATAAATCAACTCTCGTTACAGATATGGAGCCTAAGAAATCGTTTAGAAGCTAATCTTTAGATTTGACATCTCTCAATATACAAGCATTATATAATCTAACTCTCGTTGCATTCATAAAGTAGAGATTTTATTTCTAAAACTAATCTTTGAAATTAAACATTCATAGTAATGTTGAAAGAAGCACAACCAATTATCCCAACAAGGGATTTCAGAAATCAAATCCTACAAGAGTACTTAGCCATTCATGGCTAAAGGAAAAAATACAAGAGAACTAAAGAGCAAGGAGAACACTATACAAAATTACTCTCAGGGATGGAGTGTTGCTCCTGCAGTTGGTGTGTGTTTTCAAAACCCTAGCTGCCTCCTTCGATTTATGCTTTGAGTTCAGATCTTCCACCTTATCTTCAAATTTTTTATATCTTTGCCCATCTTATGGATTTTCTTGCCCATGAGGTCTCCTTTAAAGCTTTTTATCTTTGTTCCCCCATGTATCCCATTTCCTTCACTCAATCCTTTACAGCAATCATCCTTCAAATGGTCCATTCTTAAGAAGTCATGATCATGACTTTGTATGTCACGATCGTGAGTTGTTGGCTTGGTGAACGTTGGGCTCAACATGCTTTTATCACAATCGTGACTTTCAATGTCACGATCATGATAGATACTTAAGCTCCTCTTCCTTCTTGACTAGGCTTCTGTTATGATCGTGACTTTGGATATCACGATCGTGACTTTGCTTGAGGGTGTCTTCCTTGCTTCCTCTTCTATCACGATCATGACTTTGAATGTTATGATTGTGACTTGACTCTTCAAGCCCTAAAATGCTTCATTTCTTCTTGAATACTTCTCTAACGCTACACACTCAATAAACTAATCAAATTCTACTAAATCAAGGCAAAGGCATAGCAAAATAAACTTCAAATACTAACTAAAAACAACTAGATACACATGAAAATTGACATATATCAGCATTCCCACACCTAAATCTTTGCTTGTCTTCAAGCAAAGGTAACATGAGAAATAATAAACTCAAAACAAAAAGTTGAAATACACTTATGATATGGCAATTTGCATAGTTAATCAAGTTCAATCAGTCAGACAATTGCACTATCAAATAAAATACAACTCATCTATCCTTTGGTAGTCATTGATTCAATTCAAGGATCATAAGGTTTTTATTCTTTTCTTTTCATTTCTTTTGCTTTAATTTCTGATTAGGATCTTGCTTGAGCAGTAAGTCTTTCAGCTTGAGTAGCCCACGCTTTTGGTGATGGTCGCCGGTTACTCAATATTCTACCTTCGCTCGAGTGGCTACTAATGCTGTTCATATCCATAGGGCTAGTTTTGAGCACCCCTAGTGATAGCAGAATAATTAGCTTTTACCCTTTTTGGCTTATTATTATTTTTCATTATCTTTTGTTTCCTTATTCATTTCCTCATTGCTTCATATTTTTGACATCACTTACATCACATGGCTCAAAATTTACTAACAAGTTATACTCTATTTTATAGTACAATCATAGAATGATTAAGCTTATTACCTAAGCTAAACATTTATACCTTCATAATCCCTACTAATTTGCTAAGTTTATGATAAAATTTGCAAAATCAGTGTAATTACAAGTTAAGTATATCCACCCTCCAAATATGCATGCCATATATAAGTAATTCCATTTTCATAAAACACACACATTCACTCATGTGGACATATAAAGTAAAACATGCAGTCATGGCAAACAAGCAAGCAAAACAAAGTAAGCAAAGCAAATGCCAACATCCCCACACTCAGAGAATGCATTGTCCTCAATGTGAAAACACAGAGCATAGCACAAACATAAGAAAAACACACAAACAACAGAAATCAAAACACATAAATTCCAAAAGAAGGATTGAAATCTAGTTGCCTAGGGGTTCAGCTGAGCTCAGTGGAGAAGGAGTTGGGAAGGGCATAGTGACACCCGAGATCTCGAACAATTTGAGCATTTTCTACCTTTGATAGCACTGCTCTTGGCATATCTCATTCACTATGGCCTCCACTCGGGTAAGGTGAGCGGCGTTGTTTGCATTGCCCTGCTCTATCATTAATAGTAGCTCTTCAAATGAGGTATCTTCAGGTGCTTGTACTACCTGGGGGTGTTCCTTCTGCTCCCCATATTGCCCCTGCTCTACTGGGACTTGGGTGTTGTTCCCCTCATAGGCAATGCCTTATTCACCAACCTGTGTCTGCTCTTCTTCCATAGTAGCACCTTCCTCTTCCTCCTCATCCTCATCAGTGGTGTCCACATTAAGGTGCCTCTGTTTGATGCTATCTCGGTCGCTATAAGCTTTAAACTACACGCCTTGCTTATAGGTGAGCCCTGCATCTTGTAAATATTTGGTAGAAAATTTCTCGGATGGCAACAGGGTTAGGTCAGGCATCTCAATATTAAAATAATTGGCAATGGCAATCATGACATGACCTAACCTAGCTTTCTACTACTTGGTCTTGCCATTTGTTGGAACCCTTTCATTAGGTGAAAGATGGTGTAATAAAGATGATCATTAAGCATGCACCATATGGGGAAGAGTTCCTGTGGGGACACTTTATTATTTTATGTCTTAGCAAAGATAGAGACAGGCAAATACTTATACAGCAAAATAAGGATAGGGTCCTTGATGAGAAGGTTAGGAGCATTATGAGCATTAAAAGGTAATTGGGCCCCTGTGATTTCATTCCAGAAGGCCTTGGGTCTAAAATTGGTATGTGAAGAGATTAGTCCTGATTGAGGGAGGTCTAAGATGTCCTCAATCATCTGATAGGTCATCTTCATAGTTTCCCCCCTCAACCTAAACCAAATTCTGCCTAGCCTATTGTCCACTAGTTGATAAGTGGTATAGAACTCATGAGTGAGTTCCTTGCAAATAGGGTGCTCCTCAATAATAAAATTACCCTAGCCCAGCTTGGAAGCAAATGCTTTCAAGCAAGCTAGAGCCTTAAGCTGCTCCAACAAGTTCCAATTAAAATAACGAGGGAGGATCAATTATTTCTTACAGATTTATGTATATTTCCTACCCTCTTCTGGCGAGTGGATTGGAAATGGAATGCCATATTGCTCTGCAAAGTCGGTTTATGATTCTGATGGAGTTAGAGCTTTACCCTTGTCCTATGGGTGTTGAGCAATGTGTTTGACTCTTCTAGACATTCTACAAATAAAGCAAAATCAATTTCAATCAAGGAAGGGAGCAAAACAACAAGTGATAGTGCAATTTAGGTTAGATCATGATTGTGACTTTCAAATTTGCTTTCTTACAACCAAACACTAAAACTCAAAATCTAAAAGCAAAATCATAATTCTAAGTCATAAAAAACCTAGAAAAATCAATCTCAATAAATCAGAATTGATTCCTTTAATCAAAACCTAGAATTTCAAAATCTAGCATTTCAAGAACAAGAGAGAGAGAGAGAGAGAGAGAGAGAGAGGAGAGGAGCTTACTTGTGGATGGGTGATGATTGATGGTAAAAATACAGAAAAATCAAGTAATCTAATGTGAAAATGGTAAGAAATTGAGAGAAATCAAGTTTGGGGAGAAGGCAGAGCATTTGGTATTCTTGGGCAAGTGAACGTTTGTGTTTTGAGGGTAAAACTCTCTCTTTTATACTTAGGGAAAGTCTAGAAATTTGAGTTTGGAAGTTGCTGTCATGATTGTGAAATTGAAAGTCATGATCATGACATGCCTTAGAAAAGCTTTTGCTTGCCTTGCTCTTTTGGCCAAATTTTCTGTCATGATCGTGACTTGCCTTAGACTCCAAATTCTTTGGCTCATCACATGCTCAACCTTCTGCCACGATCGTAACTTGCAATGTCACGATCGTTACTTCCCTTATTCACCATTTTTATTGCATTTTTCCTTTCTTTTCGTTCTCTAATGATCAAAACACATAAAGCTAAACTTAAAAACATCATTTTACACTATGAAGTCATGAATTCAAAATATCACAAATAACTCAAAATCAACTCAACCACAATTAAAAACTTTAAAACACAACTGAAAACATGCTTACATGGTAAGTTTAAGGTCGTTAGCTAGACCTTACCTGTCCAGGGGCTTAATCTAATGATGTTACCTCTTTCAGCCTATAAGCTTAACCACCAAGGTATACCTTGTATATCTGCCTATTGACCTTAAAGGTATCTCCTTTGTCATTCTTCAGTTCCATGGGTCCACTGTTAAAAATCTAGGATACTTTGAAAGGACCGCTCCACCTAGACTTGAGCTTTCCAGGGAACAGCCTTAAGCTGGAATTAAACAGCAGCACATTATCACCTATATAAAATTTTTTTACCTTCATGGGTGCATCCTGCCACTTCTTAGTCCTTTCCTTGTACAATTTAATATTCTCATATGCTAGGTGCCTCAATTCTTCTAATTCTTGCAGCTGCAGTAGTCACTTTACTCCTGCCCCTTTCAAATCATAATTCAGGTGTTTGATTGCCCAATATGCTCTATGCTCCAACTCCACTGGTAGATGATAGGTTTTACCATAGACCATCCTGTAGGGGGTTGTTCCTATAGGGGTCTTGAATGTTGTCTGGTATGCCCATAGCGTGTCATCCAGCCTTGCTACCTAGTCTTTACAGGAACCATTAACTGCCTTTCCAGGATTCTTTTAAGCTCTTTATTCACTACCTACACTTGTCCGTTGGTCTGTGGATGGTATGCTATGGAGACTTTATGGTGCACATTATACCTTCTTAGCATAGCCTCCAATTTTGCGTTATAAAAATGTGCTTCTCCATCACTGATGAGTGTTATGGGGACTCCAAACCTGGTAAATAACTTCTTGATTAATCTGCTAACCACTCTGCCATCATTGTTGGGACTGGCCACTGCTTCATCCTATTTGAAGACATAATCAACCCCCAACAGTATATATTTGTTCTCCATGGAGGCGGGAAATGGTCCTATAAAGTTTATGCTCTAAACGTCAAATATTTCAACCTCCATGATCAAAGATTGAGGTATCTTATCCCGCTTGGAGATATTCCTGGTTCTTTGACACTTATCATAGTAAAGCATATAATCCCTTGCGTCCTTGGAGATTTTTGGCTAGTAAAAACCACATTCTAGCACCTGCAAGATGCTTATTTACACCATAATGCCTTGCATAAGATGAATCATGACATTGCATTAGTATAGGCATTATTTCTTCTTCTGGAACACATCTTCTTGTTAGGCCATCAGCATATTGGCAAAATAAGTATGGTTCCTCCCACTTATAATACTTAATATTGTCAAAGAACTTCTTCCGCTGTTGATACGAAACATTGGAAGGCACTATATCGCAGGCTAAATAATTGGCCATGTTTGCATACCAAGGAAGTTCCTTTTTCTGCAATATGAACAAAGATTCATGTGGAAACTCTTCCTTGATATGCTTGCTCTCTTTACCGTCATCCTTGTCATATTTCTCCAGTTGTGAAAGATGATTTGCAACTACATTCTCAGCTCCTTTCTTGTCCCTAATTTCAATATTGAACTCTTGTAGCAGCAACACCCACCTAATCAATCTTGGTTTTGCATTTTTCTTTGCAAATAGATATCTTAAAGTAGCATGATCAATAAAAATAATGACTCTGGATCCCAAAAGATAAGCTTTAAACTTGTCACATGCAAAGACTACTCCTAAGAGTTCCTTTTCAGTTATGGTATAATTCAATTGTGGTCCAGTTAATGTTCTGCTAATATAATGAATGGCATGCAACTTCTTGTCTTTTCTCTGCCCTAACATACACCTTAAGGAAAAGTTGCTAGCATCACACATAATCTCAAAAGGCAAAGACCAATCTGGTGAAGTCAAAACTAGAGTTGTGGTTAATATATACTTTAAAGTATTAAAAGCATTCAAACACTCATCATTGAAATCAAATACAACATCCTTGACTAATAAGCTCCTCAAGGGTCTAGCAATGACAGAAAATTTTTTTATGAAGTTATGATAAAATCCCACATGTCTAAGGAATCCTCTAATCCCCTTTACATTCTGTGGTGGCGGTAGATTAGATATTACCTCAATTTTAGCTCTGTCCACCTCAATACCTTCCTTGGAGATCTTATGGCCAAGCACAATTCCTTCATCTACCATGAAATGGCACTTATCCCAATTCAACATAAAATTAGTTTCTTCACAGCATTCTAAGACTCGTTCTAAATTCTGCAAACATGACTCAAAAGAGTCTCCAAACACTAAGAAGTCATCCATGAGTATTTCCATAAATTCCTCAATCATATCAGCAAATATGGCAATCACACATCTCTAAAAAGTGGTACATGCATTACACAACCCAAAAGGCATACGCCTATAAGCAAATGTACTGTAAGGACATGTGAAAGTTGTTTTCTCTTGGTCTTGAGGAAAAATGAAAATATGATTATATCCTGAATAGCCATCTAAGAAACAATAGAAAGAGTGACCTACTATCTTCTCTATCATTTGATCAACAAGTGGTAAAGGAAAACAGTCTTTCCTAGTAGCAGTGTTCAACTTCCTATAGTCTATACAAACTCTCCAACCAGTCACTATCATAGTTGATAGCAATTCTTTCTTCTCATTTTCTATGACAGTCATGCCACCCTTTTTAGGTACACATTGGACAGAACTCACCCACTCACTATTAGATATAGGATAGATAATACCTGCATCCAGCAGCTTAATTACCTCATTTTTTACAACATCTTGTATAGTGGGGTTGAGTCTCCTTTGCCTCTCATGAAAAAGCTTGCTTCCCTCTTCCAAGTGTATTCTATGCATGACCATATTAGGGTTGATTCCCCTGATGTTCAACAGCTGCCAGCCTAAAGTTTAGATATGCTTCAGTACCATTTTAAGCAGCTTGCCCTCCTACGCCAAAGTCAGCTTATTAGAGACAATAATCGGTAATGCTTCATTTTTTCCTAAGAAAGCATGCCTTAAATGTTTTGGTAGGATATTCAGTTCTAAAACATGTGGTTTCTCAATTAAAGGACGAGTAGGGTTAGTATTTCTTACCAGCTATTCTGTTCTAGGTGATTCACCACCTTCCTTACCTATTACCTAAATCTCTTCCTCTATTGTTACATTCTACACCTCTTCATTCATCACAGTTGATACACATTCATCAACTATGTCTTCTTTCATGCACACCTCAACCTCCATTGGCTGTTTAATTGCCTTCCTCATATTGATCTCTATTCACTCGTCATCAATTTGGAGGATGAGTTTTCCTTCATGTACATCAACTAGTGCTCTCCCCTTATTTAGGAAAGGTCTTCCTAGAATCCATGAGTAATTGACATCCTCATTGTAATCCAATACCATAAAATCTACTGGAATGATGAACTTATCCACTTTCACCAAAACGTCCTCAATGATCCCAAATGGTTTCTTCACCGACTGATCTGCCAGGTGAATTACTGAAGCAGGGATTTTTGGGGTTAATAATAAAAATACGATTGCAGACAGAATTAAATCCCTTAGTCTCTATGGACTTAGTATAGAGTGAGAAGGGTATCAAACTCAGGGAACACTAGCATTATTTAATGTTCATTTATAAAACTTGTAATTTTTAATATCTCTTGTCATGCCACAATTCAAATAGACGATGGTAAAATAATAAAGATAAACTTTTGATTCTTAAATATATAATTAATCAAGTCAAATATGAATGATGCTTAAGACAAACCAATTAAATAAATGACATCTTCATTAGTATTATATAGCACTCTCATGCCCATATAATGTATATTCATAGTATTCTCCATAAAACTCTCATTTTATAGATGTAAATATGAAACAATAGAAATCATATGTCATAACTTAAACATTCTCAAGAAGTAGATTCAATAATCCTTTAACTA